>CM067508.1:24598239-24855739 GCA_034509495.1 Acestrorhynchus altus
ACCAATGCTTATGAGACAAGGTTGTCAAAAATATTTAAAAGGTTATTTTTCCATGATCAACCTTAAAGGACATACTGCAACCATGGTTGAACATTTATTCAATGTTCACAAATTACCCTTTCACTCTAATGCTGTAATCCCCTACTCCATCCCTACATTCACACACATGCAGGTTAATAAGGATTGTCTTTTGATCATCAGTGAGTGTAAACAAAGCCAGTTAGACTGATGTACACCAGATAAAGGAACTTCTGTGGCTCCACTGATAACCTATTGCCACCGCAAATAAGCACAATACAGTAAACCCATGATATATTCAACAATAAAGAGAATGAATGAAGTTCTTGCAATGCAGCTCACCTTCTAAAACATCTAGCAGTCTGTTTTTCCAGGCATGTTCAATGATCCAAAGAGGCAGGGCTGATATGAGGTTGGAGCATGTTTTCTCCCACCACAGACTTCCATCCATCCTGAGCAGATAATCAGAGCAGCAGAGCAGCACGCAAAGTCACTGATGATGAGTGGAGGCTGAGAGTCCTCCTCAGGCTCCGCCCCCTCAGTCCGGGGATGTGTACGGACACGTCCGGACACCTGATCACAGCCGCCGGTGTTTATTAAACAACAGCATGAGACCGAACAACGACACACAATTTACACACCTGCCATCACTCTTCTGGCCTGTTCAGAAAGTCCTTAACGTCTGTTAAACAGCTGTTTACAGCGATAATCCCCCAAATAGACATCTGTAAAATGAAGAGTGTTCTTTCAATAATGGAAGACGTTTTCCATAATAAAAGTCCATTTTAAGGAAGCGTTTTAAAAACTTTAAAAGTCGCGCTACGAATGTATTTATTGTAATATAAATGTAGCTATAACTTTTATTATGTGATGGTTTATAAACCAAGGCACGACTAAATGTACAGCACATTCTTTTATACGGATATTAAACAAAAGTTAAGTTAATGAATGTACTTGTTTAATTAAAAGTCTTCATAAAATGTCCACGCCTAAAAACAAAACAAAACACATATAATATAACACAATATTATATAACATAATATAATATAATATAATACACATTTCCAAATATATCATATAACATAATATAGTACAATATAATTTAACATAATATAACACATTACATACTTTAATACAATACAATATAAAATAATATAATATATATTGAATTTGGTTTAAAACGTAGAATAAACTTTGCTTCTGATTCACGTCTCGGAGTGTTTTTGCTTAACTCCACTATGACCATAGTTAATGACTATAGATATTTCTAAAACTAAATTCAGTATGAGAACATGGTAACCGTTTATATTAATATTGTCTATTATATTATTCTCTATTTTAATATATATTTACATAAACCAACATATTCTAATTAAGGATATATTTACATTACTCGTTCTTTTTTGTGTTGAATATATATATATATATATATATATATATATATATATATATATATATATATATATATATATATATATATGGCTATGATGTCTTTCAGCAGAGTTTCTGCTGTTGATGTCATTTCCATGATGACTCGAGGCAGTGGTTTAAACTGGCCAGTTGTCGTCTAGCATCCCAGCAGCCCTCCAACAGCACCACCTTTCAAAGGGCAACACAGATCAGTTAAGATAAAGCTCTGCGAATATGAATTTTAGTTTATTAAATATACTTCTGCCAACTGCAATGCCAAGTGGACCCCCTACCAACCCAACTGCAAAGGCAAGTCAACCAGCAGTCAGTGCACCTTTTCCAGAGTGCTTTACCAGAAATTTTATTTAGTTGAGGTTTGCAGACAGTTCAGCACATCACACACACAAAAAAATCCAGTAGTATGTACTGGATTTTGTTGTGTGTGATGTGCTGAACTGTCTGCAAACCAACAAGCAGAAGTCGAAATTATATATAAACCTAAATCACACACCAGTGTTGTTGCAGGACTTTTATTTTGCAACACCATCGCTGTAGACTCTGGCGCAGCGCGCGCGTCTCCGTTGGGTTACGGCGATGATTCTGCACAATACATGTTTGCGTGCCTCCAGCTAAACAGAATGGCAAAAACGTTTCCTCGCCTTGCCTTCGATCCTCTTTCAACATATGGGTCTGATTTATGACTTCTGGGGGTATGTATTGGTTTTTGTGATGCCATTGAATCCCACTGGTTAAATAAAATACATTTACCACAAAGCCAAAGACTTACACACACACACACACACACACACACACACACACACACACACACACACACACACACACACACATATATATATATATATATATATATATATATATATATATATATATATGGCTTTACTCTGGCCATTGCCCCTGAAAGCATAAGACTTACTGGTCATTCATGCTCCTGCCCCCAGAACAAGATTGCCCTTATCCAACATGTCTAGAATTGATGATGTGATGAAGCTCTGCTGTGAACTGTCTGCAAACCAACAAGTAAAGACTGCAGTGAAGCACTCTGGAAAAGGTGCACTGACTGCTGGTGGACTTGCCTTTGCAGGTGGGTTGGTAGGGGGTCCACTTGGCATTGCAGTTGGTGAGTATTATTCAGTATAAACGGCTGAAGACATTTATCAAACTACAAGTCATAGTCGCAGAGCTTTATCTTAACTGATTTGTGTTGCCTTTTGAAAGGTGGTGCTGTTGGAGGGCTGCTGGGATGCTGGATGACAACTGGCCAGTTTAAACCACTGCCTCAAATCATCATGGAAATGACATCGGATCAACAGCAGAAACTCTATGAAGACATCATGGCCATCCTGGGGTCTTAAACTGACCGATGTAGCCAGTTAACTGCAATTGTACTGGGAAATGCATCATTGCAGCAGCAGGTGACCGCTGCTTTACTGAACTATGTGCACAAGGAGCTTCAGGCAGAGGTTCATTATGTAGACTGACAATCACATTCATTTTAATAAGACTGATAGATATTCGTCAGATATTGAGGTCTAATAATGCAAAAGAAAATTTGTGGTCTGAATGAAAAGGAATTAATTTTATTTATGTATGAACTGTGCTTACTTATTTTATGAGCTTATTCGTGTGTTATTATTCAGGACGGCAAGGGTGTTATGTATAGACAGTTCACTGCTTAGGCACTTTCCTTGGAAAAAGCAACAATTGCTTGTGTGAACAAAAATCAATGGACCGATGGAACTTTTTATATCTGTATTTTGCAAGTCAGTTTCAGACGCTTTTTATGCATCTGAATAACCAGATATTGGTCAGAAAGCTGTAAACACATCTCTCCACTCTGATTGGTTGTCACTTATATCTGTATCACCTAAGAGCCTGCTCCTGAGTCCACATTAATGAAGTCCTGACCAAAGGATGCAGTAAGGGTGTGTGGATGGCTTTCCCACACCTCTACACTCTTAAAAAAAGTGAGTAAAATCAGAGAAGAATTATTTTTATTCCTATTAAGAAACTTGTTATTGAGGATATAAGGAGGACGGAAGATATAACAACCATTCTTTAAATTCACACATTATTACAACCATGGTTACTGTCTGCCATTGCACAAATAAACCTGGAGCAGCTTTATCTGAAAAAACTTACAATGTCTTTGCCAGATTGCATTTTTTCAAGCCTATCACCAGATTTGTTGACAATTTAACATTTATGGTACAAGCTGGGATGACAGCTTTGGAAACCTAAAAGTGTGCAGGATCTGCAGGCTCAGCTGCTACATCTGAGGGCAAATGTGCTGCAGGATACCATATGGAACATATGTGCCTCCTTAGTGGTGTGTAGTACTGCAAAATTTAATATCAATACAGTGCCGAGTAAATATAAGGCTATTGTCACCAATACTGATACTAGTACTGATACTTTATTATTAGATTTTTAGCTCATATACTATTCATGTAGTGGTGAACAAAGTGTTCATGATTCATGAACATGGTAAAACTTCATAGCCACTAAATGGTTTTTGCTTTTTTTATTGTTAATTAGATAATCGTGTCTTTAATAATATAAAACTATATTATTGTTAATAATATATTAATACATAATAATATTATTATTTTATAATGAAAAAAAAGACCATACAATTTCTATGAGTAATTAACATTATTACTTTACCATTCATTTTATTTGCATGGTTTGCATTGTTATTTTCATGAAACAAGCAAAGAGTTCTCTTAGCACGCATGAGCACTCGTAACCTTAATGAACATGTGTCTGTGAGACCTGAATGGAGATTACTGACTGTAGAAGAGAGAAATGGACATTAAAAGTATTTATTACATCACGCTAGTATTGATCCAATACCAATACTAACATTGATATCAATAATATCAGTGTTTGGCTCGATCCACCCACCCTTGCTATTCATATCTCATGCACCCAGGCTAGAGGTGGCCCAACACGGTACTGGAGCCTCCATTCAATTGAACAATTTCACACCAATAAACTTATTGATTGACTCTAATATTGTATCACTAACAGAAAGCAACAATGTTTACATTCACACATAAAATGTTTAATTCAATTCAACTTGATGGTTTTTTGTCAATGAGTGTAATATTTTCCCTCATTATAGGAATGGTCTTCCTTTTGCATTAAAGCATTTTTAGCTAATAATCTTTTCTGTTTTAATATACAAGTGAAGAAAAAGCATGGCTTGTGTTTTAGAGCTGGACAGTCCAACTTCCTCAAAGGCTCCACAGCTGTACTTTAAATAGTTAATATATTAATAGTATTTGTACATGTATTATGAAGTTCTGACACATGTTGTGTTATATTGTGGGGGACAGGGGGACACAGCTCCCTGTGAGACACTTCCTGACTTGCCAGGGGTCCTTTCACAGACGGACACTGTGTATAGGCGGTCATACAGGAAGCCTGATCATAACTCAAGGTTGATCCATCCACTCTTTACAATGTGCTTATTAATATATATTGTCCACCACAAACCATTAATAAATCATCTGATAAATCCATGTTACCCCACAGAAACATTCATTCAAAAATATCTATAGAATAAAACAGTACAAAACAATACCAAGAGCGTATAAACAACCCGAGCGCTTTATTGTCTTTTAATGTTTTAATCATATACCCTGTTATATTACTTCGTCACACCGAAGGACATTTACTTTAATTCTGCACGTTTACGCGAGATAGATTCCAGGTGTGTTGTCTGGTCTAACAGCTGAGTCCTGCACTTCTTTACTAAGACATTGTTTTTCTAAATCACAGTCAATGCGCACTCAGTTCATCCCACCTGCAGATAATAAATGTATATATATATATATATACATATATATATATATATATATATATATATATATATATATATATATATATATATTTATTATATATTTATATATATATTTTATATATCTGTAAATGGTGAAACCAGTGAGTGTTTTGACTGTGTGGCTGCTGTGAGCGCCGCTTGTATCAGGCGGTCCTGTTGGGGTCCTGACGGGGTCCTGTGAGTGTTTACAGGAGCAGAATGGACGCTGAGCTCCTGACTCATAATGAGGTTGGTTCGGAGGAAGCTGGCGGTGGTCGTCGTGCTGCTGTACGTCTTCTTTTCTCTCTACGCTGCGTACAGTGTGTTTTTCAGTAAGAAGGTTGCTCCTCGTGTTCACAGAGTGGTGAAGAAGGGCTCTGCAGGTGGGATGAACTGAGTGCTGATGACTGTGATTTAGAAAAGCTTCATGTCTCCAGTAAAGAAGTGCAACACACCTGAATTTATCTCATATTAAACGTGCAGAGGTGAAGTAAATGTCCTTCGGTGTTACAGTAATATAACAGAAGTGTATGATGTAAACATTAAGACAATAAAGCGCTGGGGTTGTTTATACTCGCTCTTGGCATTGTTTTATACTGTTTTATACTATAGGTATCACTTTAAATGAATGTTTCTGTAGTGTAACATGGATTTATCAGATGATTTATTAATGGGTTGTGATGGACAAGGGGAAGTATAAGTCTCTTATTAATGTAACACATTTCATGTAACGTTATTAATATAACAGATTTCACTACTTTATTCACACTTATTTAAAACACACTACAATAATAATCACAATAAATGAATGTGTTGAAAATGCTGTTGTGTGGTGTAACATGGATTGTCAGATTTATGTTGTGATGGACAGTTAAAGGGGAATTTCTATTAAGATCTCTTATTAATGAAACAAATTTCATGCTTTCTGTCAGCATAAACATGTCCTGTCCTGTAATGTGACGGCTCTATTTTAATTTTGTGAAAATTCAAGTATTAAAACAGTATATTTAGTCAGCTTTATAAACCAGCTATTAAAATTTTCCAAAAAGGAAAGTAACTGTATTGTCATTTGTGTTACTAGATAAATTACAGGTTTCTTTTTTGTAAATATAAGCTACAAAAGGCATTGACTCCTGTTCCATTATTGTCTGTGGAACATTAACAGTTAAGGACATTTCAGACACTGAATGATAGAATTTCATAAAATCCATATCTCATACATTATATATGTACACACACACACACACACACACACGTTTGTCCTCCTTCATGCAAAAAGACATTTAATTCACAGGAGTTGCAATAAAAAAGATAAATGGTATCCTTTAAACATACAGTCTGTTTTTGAAATGGACCCTGTATATAAAACTATAGGTTTTAGAGGGTAACAAACACAGTAATATGAATAAAATGCATGTATTTTAATATAAAGCCCCACTTATGCATGCTGCTCTTTTTGAGTTTTAATAATTAATCTTAATCATCACGCATTATGTTGCGTGATGATTCACAATCACAAGAGACTACCAATAATGATAACAATAATGTTATGATTCCGATATCATGATACACACATATATAAATATATATGGTGATCAGGAGTCTGTGTCCATGGCATTTTATGAGTATGTGATTTGTATTGTTTTTAGACAACTCCAAAGCAGCAGAGGAAGAATGGAACCCATGGGAGGAGGATGAGCATGCAGACTCTATTACTGTTCTGCAGAAACGGAGGGAGGCTTACAGATCATATCAAGAACGCATTGCTAAGAGTAGACCCAAAAGATATAAAGTTCAGATTCTGGGTAAAGCAGCTATAGGTAGGTGGCCAGTTTTGTGCTGCATTTACAGTGTGGTCACTACTACACTGTAATTATTTAAGTGCATTACTGTAGTTCAACTGGGTGGTTGTTCAGAATACTGTTTGCGCACATCTTCTGCAGCAGCCTGAATAAACCAGACCAACAAGCACTTCTGGCATCTGTGGTCGATGTCTTCTTAAGATAAGCTATACATGTTGACCCTGCTGTGCAAAATCAGAAGCAGTAATGAGGAAGGTATTCAAGTGCCAGTGTCCAGATCTGCCATTTTAGCCAATTAAAAAAGAGATCACTTTTGATACTCCAGATACACCAAAATTATGTAGAAAAGTATGTGAACAATGCTGCTTGCATAGTAGCTGTATGCACAGATACTCATAGTCAAAATTATGGATTGACTGATGTATATTGTTGATACCAATTTTTAAAAAGGAAATGTGCAAAAGAAATATGGGGTCAGTATTCATTTGTAGGGTTTCTGAAGTTCATAATGTGAAAATGTACAACAAAACAATCTTTCATTAATTTGTCTATTTCATTATTATCAAATATTTAACAAAATCATAACACTACATATTTGATTGTTGTTAAAACTTGTGTGGAGCTTCCAGGTCATACAGATGACATAATGATACATTTATAACACATGGAGAAATGATTTTTCTTATGCTATTATTAGGCATATTGTGAAGATGGTTGGAATATAGTCTTCAGTCCCTATCGCTGTGTTTCACAGGCTGTCATTCTGAGGATAGTGTTTTGATGGGAACCCACATAAATTGCATATAAATTCAAAACTAAGAAATGCATTCATGTTACACCAATAAACATTAATCAAATATGTGCCCTTAGGACTGTACTTGTGGGAACACATTTTAGAGGGTCCTTTGAATCCTACTGACAAAACGGGTCAGTGGAGAGAAGGAGAGATCCAGTCTGGGAAGATTAACTTCAGGTAAGGTATCTAATATTATCAGAAAATGCTGCTTATTTTTCCAACCTGAATAGCTTTTCCTTAATTTCCCTGAGGGAACCCTCCCAAGGGATCAATAAAGTTCTATCCTATCCTATCTTATCCTAGCTTAGCTTGGGGAGGATTAGGTTGAAGATTTGATTCTGGGTTTTGAACAAAACTTTTTGGTGTAGTTTTCTGGCCACAGGTGTCAGGTTCCTGGGTTATTTTAATCACAGGGTTGTGGGGTCTAAGGCAATATGGATAAAAAAAACAATTTCCTGATATATTTTAGCTGATTGGCAGTATATAATAGATGATACGTGATGAGAAAAATACAATGCGAACCCCTCCCATACATATATATGTAAGTGCACAAATGGGAGTAGAGCAGGGGGCTGAGCAAGATTTCTACAAGATTGAAAAACTATAAAACTCAATATAAACAATATCGGCTCATTCCATATCTTGCTCTATTTATAATCCAGTATCAACATAAATATCAATATATCACCCAGCCCCAGTGGGTTCAATACCTGGCTGCTATTGTTGGGCCCTAGAGCAAGGCCCTTTCCCTCTTTCCTCCAGTGGTCCTCTAGTGTGGCTGACCTTGTGCTCTGATCCTGAGGAGTACAATGTCATAGTGTTGTTTAAGGCATTTTACACATTTTTACATAACCATTACATTAACACATCTCAGCTGAAGGCTTATCATTCTTGTTGCATCTTTCATCAAAAGTCTGGACTGCTCCAGCATTCTAAACAGAATTTCTTCTTGCAGTTTCTACACAGGCCCAGCAGTAGTGCAGGGTCATGTCCCTCTGGACACGGACAGCGTGGTATTGGTGTTAAATGGACGAGAACAGCAGAAGATCTCTTATTCCATCCAGTGGCTACAGCATGTGCAGGCTTTGGTGCAGGCGCATACAATCTCTAGGGTGGCGGTAGTCTTACTGGGCAGTGAGCAGTGCACAAATGATTGGATCAGTCCCTATCTAAAGAGACAGGGAGGTTTTGTGGATCTGCTGTTCCTGGTGTATGACAGCCCCTGGGTCAATGATAAGGATGTCTTCCAGTGGCCTCTTGGAGTAGCCACGTAAGATGTTCTTCTTTACTAATTAGTTTATTACTTAATTAGTAAATGTTACTTTTGTTCAAAATTATCAGACTTTATTAAAGCAATATTTAGTCTAGTGTTGCTATTTCTTTTCTCTTGGTTGTTAGGTACAGGCACTTCCCAGTTGTGACACCTAACACTCAGATGGTCAGCTCTGCAAGACCTTACATCTGCAACTTCCTGGGAACAGTCTATAAGAATTCATCTAGAGAATCACTCATGGGCATCCTGAAGCAGAATGGCTTGGAAAAAGAATGTCTTACAAATGCCAGAGAAAAGTATGTTTTAAAATAACTCAATAATTAATGTAGAAAGAAATAATTTGGCAGTTATGACCATGCCTGTGAAGTGAGCATGGGGAGGACTCAGGTGACTCAGACTGGAGTTCTGGGATGCTTTGTGGGTGGGCACCTGAATCTGACCTCTCCTGTGAGTGAGGAGAGTCAGGCAGGAGATAGGGTGGAGATAGGTGCGATGTTCAACATGGAAGTGACATGAGTGCAGGGTATATATTGGGTATATATTCACTAGTCATGGAAAAAAAGGATGTACAAATAATTGCACCCAGAAGGAAATGTCGGATTGCAGTGCTATTTGGAAGGAAAATAAAGGTTACCTGGAACAAAAGATTAAACTTTATACTGATGTAGGCACCATTAATTAAGCTATACAGACAGGTTTAATGTTTCTATTTATTGGTGTTGGGTAAAATGGAACATAGAAAACATCTTGGTGTGGAGTTGTAGAGGTTCCTAATGGTCTCCTGTGATAATTTATACAGAAGACAAGAAACCTGCATTCCCTACATGACTGTGTCCTTGGTAATGCAATGCTTGTTCCACTCCTGTGTTAGGTGGCTTCCTCAGGAGACAGCGGACACCTCCAGACAGTACCAGATGGCTCTAGCTCAGAGTGACCTGACCCTGTGCCCAGTTGGAGTCAACACAGAATGCTACCGCATCTATGAGGCGTGTGCTTATGGCTCTGTGCCAGTGGTGGAGGACATCCTGACTCCCGGAGCCTGTGCAGACGGCCGCAGCTCCCCTCTGCGGCTGCTGAAAGATGCAGGAGCGCCCTTCATCTTCCTGAAAGATTGGAAGGAGCTTCCAGCCATCTTGGAGAAGGAGAGTGTGATGAGCCAGGCAGAAAAGACAGAGAGGAGAATGAGGCTCCTGGAGTGGTACACTGGGTTCCGTCAGCAGATGAAGGACAAGTTTACAGAAGTGCTGGAGGAGGCATTCTTTAAACTAAGCTAAAACATTGGCTGTGATTGGCCCATTAGGACAAACCTGTCCAAACAGTGCTTCTCTGTATGAGATTATAGAGATTTACATCACCCCATCATTGCTCATCTGCAGAATGTTATTTATTTAGCTTTTAAAATTTACCTTACTTTTAGTGTTAATGTGAATTAGTAACTTAATGTATTGTCTGTTTTCTATTGTGTAGAATTGTGTTTTTAATATAAATTATTTGTTTTGTTTTTACCCTATTTGACAAACATCTCAGTGCAATACAATTAAACAATTTAAATATAAAATTGTATTAGTTTGGGTCCAGATGAATGTGTTGTGATTTACAGACTGGTCCTACTATGAACCATGATTCATAGAAAATTCAGATTCAAGGGGAAACAAAGGGCGAGCAACATGAGTGGACAGGTCTGCCAACAAGGAACAGTAAACAAAAAATTACAAAATGACAAATTACAAAAAAAACAAAAAAATTAACATAAATTAACTAATAGAAGTATATTATGTATTTAGATTTGCTTTGTTTATTTAATTGTAATTGTTATGAAATTGTAATGATCAATTAAATAATTAAATTACAAAACATTTCTAGTAAGAAGAAATAGTAAATAATTATAGATATTAATGTAAGCTTTTCTATATATTTTTCTATATTCCTTTTTTTGCATTTACTTTTTTAGAATTATTAATTCATTATACAGATATAGAAAAGCTATTTTTAGCATGTATATTAATATGCTTTACAAATGAGTACTGTAGTAACAGTTGTGCCCACTGGGGGCTAGTAAGTTTTAATGGTAGTGATCAAGTAAATAAATAATAGCAAATAAACAGAGGAGTAATGAAGAGAAATGGTAAATATATATAGATGTAGATTTTTTTAATATATGTATCACAGTATTATTTTGATCTGCACTTGTATGATTGTTATTCAGCTCAAGAACAGACTCAAAGGGAGCGTTTGTAGTAACTTCTTGGCCACTAGGGGCCGCTCATGTCCGCGAGGAGGCGGGTGTGTAATGCGACACGTTTGTCCCCCAAACTCACCAAAACAAACGAGTCTGAGTTCTGTTTACAGCTGCAGTCGATCGCGGGGATGAGAGAGCGAGAGTGTGCACGGAGGCTCGTGTAATACGGAAAAGCTCATCTGAAAGACAATTCCAATAAAAGTTGAAGTACTTGTGTGTCTCTTTTGGTCTGACTGGTCTGGGAAGTTGTCAATCCGGGGAGTGTTTCCGCTCTCTCTCTCTCTCTCTCTCTCTCTCTCTCTCTCTCTCTCTCTGTTATCGTCCCCTCCCTCCTCTCTCCTCCCTCCTCCCACAGAGCTGCTCCACGCTGCCCCTGAGCGCGGCTCTGCTCTCTGATCTGCTCCCTGCTCTGCTGTGCTCTTCTCTCTCTGTGATCTGCTGTGCTCTTCTCTGTGTGATCTGCTGCTCTGTGCTGCTCTGTGCTGCTCTGTGATCTGATCTGCAGGCTGTTTATGAGCGGAGATTTACTGCTTCAGGAGTTTGAGGGACAGAAACCTCCGGACTCAGAACTGTCCCCGGACCTCTGATCTCCTGCAGCTCCAGCGTCCGGACTGATCCAGCTGTTCTCTCTTTCTCTCAGACACACACACACACACACACACACACACACACACACACACACACAGCCTGAAAATGTCGCATCCTCCTGCCAAGTTTAAGAAGGATAAAGAGATCATCGCAGAGTATGAGAGTCAAGTGAAAGGTAAGAGTCCAGTTTGGGGTCTGGGGGTCTGGGAGTCTGGTGGTCTGCTGTTGAGCTTCAGATCTCAGCTGGAGCTCAGAAAGAGGGGACAACTAAAACTTCATGGTATCTACTGGAGCACTGGACCCAATAGATTTAAGCTGTCAGATGACCTTTAAAAAATTATTTATTTATTAGTTTATTTTTTCCAAGCTCTCAGACCTGATTAGCTTGTTTAGTCCAGTTTCAAAACATTTCTAAATACTCTGCTCACGCGTTGTCCCAACAATCAACAGCCTTGGGCTCCTCCAAGCAGCTGCTCAGCACCCACAAAGGAGCTGATTCACCACCACAAAGCAGGAAAGTGTTTTCACACAGTTGTTTCTTAGTTTGTGATGTCACTTAGAAATGAAGGTTAACTAGAACTATGGATGCACTGAATTTTTGACAGTTGAAATAATTTTGCCTGAAAAGCTCAAAAAAGCACTTTGGCATTTGGCTAAATAAGTGATAAGACTGATAAAAACCTTTTTTGTACCCTTTGTATGGCAAACATTTCAGCTTAATGGAAGCATTTTAAAGTGTCAGCGAATGACCCAAGAATGGCTGTTGCCAGATGTTGTTCCGCTGAATTGTGAAGAGGGGGGTAGATGTGCAAACTGTTATAGCACTGTAACCTCGATTTTTAATTAAGCACAAATACATTTTGGATATTGGATTGAAAAGTGGCCCAATTCATGAATACATGTGAAAAACTGCATTCTGTGAATGGTATTCGGTATTCAGCCTTCAGCCAAATGTTTCATTTTCTTCAAAAGATCTTTTGGTGCATTCCTGATATAAGTGTAGATATAAGTCTGAAAGACTTGTTTCTAGGTTTGTGAAAAAGTAAAATCAAAATGCATTTGACTGCAAAAGCCCTTAAGTGTTGCAGGAGGTGTTTGACTGTGTTCGACTGTGTTGAGTCACCTGCACATATATGACCTTCATGGAGAAGTCATCCGAAGAACCACGGTTTCCCCTCCTCACCACAAATTCAGCATCAGTTCTCAAAGTTACATCTCAACAAGACTAGACGGGTGCCCAAATGTTTGCATAAGCCTCTGTATAAGGCTCGTTCTCTATATACAAGTGCAAAATCATAGTTGGAGCTGAAGGACATCAAAACTAAGCTGTCCCCCAGCCTTCCTTCTGCAGCTGACCTGCCCTTTAGCAGCACAGGACCTGAAGGGACCATGGAGCCGGTGGCTGTGATGTGTTGGGCTGATGCAGGATACTAATTATTCCTGCTGAGTGAGAGAGGGAGAGAGGGAGAGAGTTAGTTGGTTAGTTATGGGTCTCTGTGTTTTTCTCAGCTGTCTCATATATCAGGAATGTGCTGCCCCTATTTACTGTGATGACTAAGACCTTAATAGTAGTGTCCTGCACAGTCATTCACACAGCAGCCCATTACTCAAACAATAACGTAATGGTACGTCTTAGAGCAGCATGCTCTGCTACACAACTGTAGGACAGCCTTCGTGAAATGAGCAGGTCCTGAGTAGTTGTTAGGTGTTTTGTTAAGCTCTGGGTAGTATCGAATTAAGACAATTGAAGGGAGTTGTACTTACGTGATTGGTTCCTTGCATGCGATTTGCATAGTCCGCTCTTCCAACTGCTTCCTGTCATCTTTACATTGTAAATCCTTCCTAACTTGTACCATTGTACCTTTCTTTTGGTTTGTTTGCTTTGCGTCCCACAGACATCCTGTGTTCACAATATGGTAGTCCAGACTGTAAGTGTCTCTGAACACTGTGACAGCAGAGAAGTATGATACGCTGACTCACTACGACAGTGGCAGTCAAGGCAATCTGTCTTTGATCTGCCCTGTCCAGCCAAGACTACCAGAGAGCTATTTTGTTTGGATCCCAGCCTTTTGGAATGGGCATGCCCTCAGTGGCCTCCCTACTGTAATCCTGACCTCATCTGTAGATGCTTTGACATGACCTTTCGGAGGATTCATCATGTGAGATGAATGTCTCTAACAGAGTGGCTCTTCATAATGAATGGTATAATGTGTTTACTGCTACCTCAGAACGGTGGGGGTCAATAGGGGTCCAAGTGGTACAGCTGTCTGAGCGTGGCGAGACATTAAACAGGAAGAGGCTGGTCACTGGTTGAAGTATGAATGGGAATCATAATGCTGAGCATGGGGTCTGTGTACAGATGGGGCCTGTTTACACGTGGCACTAACATGTTTCTGGATGTTGTCTGGATACACTTTAACTGGATTCTGTTTACATGTGTCACTTAAATTCTGCCCCAGTGTGACCAGATGAGATCAGATTTTACTTTCCTGCATAAAAACTCAAAATGTAATTAATTCCCGTTGGACGTCCTGTAAACATACTCTGGGAGCATGTGAACAGTGTTGAGAGAAAGAGAGTGCAAAGACAAGAGCCACAGCAATTATTACTCATAGTAACGTTGTTTTGACAATTTCCACAACAGAGTCTGATCACAGAAAACACATTCTGCTTACAGTTGCATTAAACGTAGATGAGATTCGTCTCTGACCACCTCTGAACGTGTTTTGACTGATCCAGTTGTATTCCAATCACAGTGCACCTTGAGAGTGTTTACACCTTTTTTTCAATGCAGACCAAAATGCACATTAATGCAAACAGTCTCATATGAGCCTGAAAGGATGGTTGATGACTTTCTCACCCCTTTGAGGAAAATCCTCCTGAAGGTGCAAATCTGCATAAGCAACATAACCAGATAACTGCATCATTGAGCCAAACACTACAACTGTTCACATTTCTAGTTTTTTGGCTTCTCGCTGCTTCTCAAAGTGCTCCTCAGGGATCCCAGATGCTTCGTGATTTTGTTGCACCAAAATACATAAGGATAACATAAATATGTGCACCCTGAGGGTGGAGTCTAGAACCTGTGCTTTAGACATGTGCATCCTTGTAAAGATAACAATATACAACAAATAACTCATTGCTAGTGTGTGTAGTGTGGTAGTGTGTCAGTGCCACACACTTTAAGCTGGGGTTGAGGGTTTGCTTGTCGCTCTGGTCACTATGAGTTTGGTTCTACCAATGGCCGTGTGGGTGTTTTTTGGGTAATATTACCAGTAGGCAGAGTTTTAGAAATGTGTGTCTGCTTCTCAGAGCATTATATGTGGATGCATTGAACAAAAGGTGTGCAGATCAATTCGATTTTTTTAAAAGAAATTCTTTTAAAATGGTTAGTTTCTTGGAAACTGCCTGGAAAACTGGGTCGCTCACTTCTAAGGCAGCATTTTACAGAAGTGTGAAATGTGAGAGTATGTTTTCATGTGGCCATACCGGTTACTGCAGTGGCATTAAAACATGGATAGAAGCTAGCCGGCTAGTTTTTTAGGCAGTTTTCTGAAAAATCAACACCATATAAAATCATTTCTGTGGAAGAAAAACAACAAAACCTTAAACTGAATTGCACACCTTTCAGCCACATACAGTATAAAGCTCTGAGGAGCAGATGCACATTTCTAAATCTCTGCCTACTGATTAGTTTAATTGATCATTCTCTGAACCAATTGTGTTTGTTCTGCCTCAGAGGCAGAGGTGCCTTCAGAACCAATTTGAGTAGTGATTTTGCACACAGGGCCCTATTAGAGGCTAATGTAAAGTACTTTGACCTAACCAGTTTATTTTAATCCATGCTTTTAACCAAAGCATCGATCAATATTGGCCAATATTGGCTACATACCCTGCATAAGTCTGTTTTTTCTCTGCTGAAAGAATGGAAGATGACCTCATTGCATAGTTATTGTCTGTGGTACTGTAATTACAATATCCGATCAGTAATAACTGTTATCATCTAGTTATATATTGGCCACCCATAAATCATCCACCCCATATCTGCAACACTGTGCCTTCCCTTCTGTCCCATCACAGAGGGTTTAAAAGTGAGATTGACGATCATTTTGTTGTCTGTCCTGGAGTCCTCTCTCCCCAGTGGATGATGAGGACATTGATTTCATGGAAAGAACAGCACCGCAAGCACTCCTAAAGGACGAAGGTGTATTATGTTTTGAGCAGCTGGCATGCAGTCATCTCCCCAGAGCAAGAGCACACACAGTACTGTTTTTGCATTTAGGACAGGGCTCTTGGAGAACCCCATCCTGCCTCACTGAGCTCTGTGCACCCTGCTTCATCAGCACACACCCTACCTTATCAATCACACACACTCTGTGCTGCATGTGTGAGTACAAAAGAGAGAAAGAATTGTGTCGCTGTGGTCTCTGTGCCCTCCTTAGACCTCGCGTCAGGGGAGCTGACGGAACACTTTCCAACTTATTCAATAAGTTATAGATTTTGCAGTTCTGCTCTTTAGTTGCTTATAACTCAAGACAAAAGGTGTGATGTTGGTGAGTCAGTCGGGGTAGAAAAGTGACAGGCATTTCTGAAGGTCATCAGAATGAAATGATAAGTAATTATAACAATATTTAATATTCACACGTCCTTTTGGTGCTCAGTAGAATTCTTCTGCTGTTTTCCAAAAACACTTGGTGTATGTCTTTTTCTAAGTTCTGAGATTTATCTTTTATTCCAAAATATCTAAAGACATATATATGATATGTACGCTGATCCTTTCTACACTCCACTTACCATACAGAAGCACTTTGTAGCCTCTTGTGAGCATTGACGAAGGACTAGAGGATGACCAACTAGCTAAGGATATCTAAGTCAACAGCAAAGTACATAGGAAGGGCGTCTGCTAAATGCCATAAATGTAAATGTAAATAAAACACAGACTGTGCAGCAACAGATGAGCTTCTGTCTCTGAATTTTCATCTACAAGGCAGAGCAACTAGGTATGATTGTCTAATAGAGTGGACAGTGAGTGGACACAGCGTCTAAACACACCATCTAAACTGATCCGCTCGTACCAGCGTAACAGAAACTAATACACCACCACCATGTCAGTGTCACTGCTGTGCTTAAAATTCCTGTGTGGTCAAGTGATTCTTCCCCATCCAGTCTACAGCATGAAGGCAACATGGAGAACTCAAACTCAGCTTATACCAAAGAAAAATGCCGCGTTCCACCATTCATTAAAATGATCGATCATTAATCGCAGAGTTTGTTTGACTGTCTCTGGTGTGACTGTCTCTGGTGTGACTGTCTCCGCTGTGACTGTCTCCATTGTGCCTGTCTGCTGTCTGACTGTCTCTAGTGCGACTTGGGTCTGGTAACAAGGCTTATCTAACGAATTACTTGTTGACACGTCATTGGTTGAGGAGAACAGACCTCATGTAGAAGATTAGGAGTCCTCAGTAGCATCCAGTGTATCAGTCCTCTCTGTTAACTCATTAGCTTGTCTAAAGAGGCAGGTCCTGTTTGTCATGGGAAACAACATTTTTATTCTCTGTTTATGAAAAATAAGTCTGTTGGTTAATTTTTGTCATGTAAATGCACAGTGATCAGCCATATTGGGACACAAAAATATGAGACATTTTGCACACCTTGCCCCTTTAAATTCAGTCTACAGACCATGTCCCTGTTGTTAAGAGCATTTTGCCTTTTCCCATAATAAAAGTCCTTTTTGCCATTTTTTCATTGGACAGCAAAGATTTGTGAATCTTTAGATTTTAGGATTGGTGTAGAGATGTAGAGCCCCCTGTCTGCTGGCAGTGAATCCTCTGAATCCTCTGAATACTGAAATAGAAAATTTCTATTAAGGTCAGTGAAGGAATGCAGTGACATTCCATGGCCACAGTTCATTCCCTTTGCTGTTACTGGCTGGAAGGGGTAGTGCTTGGGTGCAATGGAATTTCAGTGCATACTATTCTGTTCCCTGAAGTACAAATAATAAAAGTGGTTGATCAGCACTTGCTGGCTTGTCATCTGAAGGAGTTCCTCCATATCAGATCAGTGGAATGAAGAAAATGACTTTGTGTAGCTACTCTCCTAAACAGACAGCCTGGCTGTTTTGCAAATCATGCAACTGTTAGAGTGCAAGTGGAAAGGCTGCCCTGAGGGTTATTTATTTCACACTAAATGCTGCACGGACTGTTAGACTATTAGCCAGGAAGTCTTCACTTTTTTTTATTTTTTTTTTTAGCCTGGGTGCTTTCCCCTGTAGCAGGTGCAGAAGAAGAGTAAACATGTCATGTGGTGCTTGGAGCTGTGGTCAGCTGAGCGGAGTGCCACATCGTTGTTTTCTTTTGGCCTGGGCTGTTGGTTTGATGTCACCCCATGGCATTCCATTTGTGACTGTGGGTCATGGCCCTGCTGGGTGTTGACAGGGGAGCTGTCCCCAGCCGTCATAGAAGATGCCCTTCCGAACTTTCATATGCATTGTTTTCCAAGAAGTCGGCTGAAAAGAGGTTTCAGTTTAGTTACAGGCAGATTGCCTGTTATTTTGTCTATCCTGCAGCCTCCCAGACCATGCTATGTCGAAATATGATATATGATTTGATATGTAATGTGAAAAATACCGTGTGAAAAATGTAGGACACCCCATGAAATCCTTTATGATTAAGTATTTTTAATACTCTAGTACTATCTAGTGGTCTGCAGGCCCATGGTCAGAGTGAGGCAGCAGTCCGTAGTGAGCTGGAAATGGCACTTTAAATCAAAATCATTGAGTCTGAGTGGAAAAAAAAGATATAAGTAAAAGTCAAGAGGTCAGTTGTGTAGACAGAGGGTCTCACATATAGACATAGCATTAATACAGAAGAAAGAAGTCCACATTTTGCTATTGTGGGCTGTTCTGCTTTCAGTTTATGAAAAATAAGAAGAGAGGTCATGAACATAAAGAAAATTCCATTTTTAATTCTAAGGAATAAGGAAGTAGGGAAATGGTCAAATATAAAACGAGTTGTGTCTGATGTGGTGTTTTTGTGCTTAAACCCACATAAATATAATATAGCATATTAAAATACTGCTGGCAGCAGAGATCCTTCAGTAATATGTAACTTTAGAATGACCTCACATGTGCAAAATGTTAAACCTTAGTGTTTAGCTTGCCAGGGCTTCGTTTAACTCTGCTTTTGAAGGATGTCACCAACTCCGCCTGTGGTTTATCATTCTGACACCAACCTGTCAGAGTAACAACGGGCTCATGAGTGCATCATCTAAAAGTGGTTTGCGAAACGTCATACTCCAGTTTTCCAGATAATGTTAGCCTCTCTGTATGTGTTAGTCATTACTGAAGTCATTTTTGAGCTCTGATGTCAGTCGGATTGTCTCACCCCTCCACACTGTGGTTGGAGCTGTAACACTAGGGTTTGGGTCATTATTATGGTATGTTAGTTAAAGTTAGGTGCTGGAATATCATGTTCCCATAAATACTGCACAGCACAGTGGGCTGCGAGATGTTGCTCTGGGTAACGGAATAGAATCAACTGCAGTTTTGGACTATTGTTTGATTACTCCCTGCCTTTATGGCAGCTCTGCGGAGCATGGAAAGCTGGCATCTCCCTACAGATACAGTCAGTTTAATTCACTGCTGGGAGAGTGGGGAGTGTTTGTGCAGGGAGGAAAGCTTGCCATAAAGTTTTGTAAGTGTCTGTTTTACAGGAGCCAAAAATAGTATCATAAGCAAAAGAAACATTAGAACTAGACACTGTGTGGTATATGTTGTCTCTCATAAAGAAAAAAAACACCTTTTTTGTTATTTATTATTTATGTTTAATGCCTTGCATTATTGTCAGTGCTTTTCACCTTTATTTGCTACATTTAGGTTAAGTTATGCCATTTTTATTTGCCATCTAAGAAAACGTGAAATATGCTGTTTTGGCATTTAAATTTGCAATATATATCATTTCATTTTCTTCACTACAGTAAGAAGAGTGGTTAGCTAGGCTCCCAGGTTCTGTTAATAATTTGAGGCGAAGATGAATTCTTTTCTGAAAGAGTCAGTCAGAGAAAAGATCAAAACTAACCCCCAAAGTCAAGAATATAATACTTAAACATCTCCACAAACAGTGACCATAGAAAACCAGGACAGCATAGCATCTCTCAAAAGTAAAGCAACCAATAGTCTAGTGTCACTGCTGGCCACTTGCAGTTAGATGTGTAGCTCTGTTCATCCCCATATAGTCACAATGAATTAAATATATCTCCAAAATAGTGACTTTATATAGAAGAGGCCAAGAGTAATCTTAACTCTGAATGGAAGTTAATGTAAAATAAGACCATTTCTATTGGTCTGCTCCTCCAGAATGATTTACAGTGTACAGAGCAGCTACAGGGTTCAAACAGTGGAGCTCCTTGGTTTTCATTCGACTGCGATGACAAAACGGCTCATTTTCCACTAAACTGGCTTTCTGTCTGACCTATTCCAACAGTTCATTTTCTTGTGCTTTATTTTACTTTAGAAATCAGTTTTTAAACTGTTATTCTGCTCTATAGTAGGACGGATGGAAGTGGTTCTTCTGCATTTATTACATATAGGAACACAGTTATTGTGGGACGTTTCTGAACACCACTTTTCCTGCTGAAACATTACATTTACCAGACAAATGGAGAATCCAGGGGAAAAATCCACATTTAATCTGTGCTATAACTCGGCAAACAAATATATGCTCTACTGGCTAAGCTGTGTTTTTTTTTAACCAGCCTAACCAGCTTTCTTACCAGTATAATGTATGTTGTTGCCCAGGTTACCAGCTTTCCAATATCCTGGACAATCAAAGGCCAGCTTGAATCACCTGAAACTTTTATTACTATTATTCAGCGGGGATGTAGTGCCATGGTTGGTTTCCTCTGACTAATACCAAGACATACCCCCTCATCTGACACTCTCTGAAAGTAACCAGTGAAAGCAGTGATTATTAATATACATCAACATCCCAAAAATGAAAGCACAGATATGTTCAGTTGTCTTTTTCAGACCAAAGAAATAAAAGAATACAAGAATATGGCTTGGTTAGTGTACAACCCTAAAATCTCTGCTTCAGCCTGAGCTCCGCGTACTCAAATCTCTCACTAACTCACTTAGAAGCAATTAGGTTGACATCACTACTTGACAGTTGTCCTCGTGGTGGCTCTGAGGTGCTCTGTGACCTCTCTCTCTCTTAGTTTCCACAATTCCTGTTGTAGGTACTTCAGACTGTAACTCTTTACTGGCACACACACTTACCATCTGCTGTGGCCAACCCTCAGCCTTCGGACCATATTCAAGTGCTCTCGGGGTGTTTGTTCCCTCTTGATGGCGTGGCAGAGGGCGTGGGGGTTATTGACGGGACCATCTGTGGCTGCTCTCGTTCTCTAGTGTTTGATAGACTAAGCCGAGCTCCTGCTTGGCTTTTCCAAGCATGCTGGGCTTTTCACTCCAGCCTATTAAAGCTGCTTCCCCCTCCACACACACCATGACCTGGCTCCACTATAAACATGCTGGACAGTGGGAGAGTAATTCAGATTGCATTGTTGCAGGATGCTGACACAAAACAAGCTGGCGTTTTTTTTTTTACAGGTGCAGCTTACTCTGCGTTTAGAGATTTTTGGACTTGGTGAATGTGTTCATTTACAGATTTGATATGTGCCCTTGTCCTTGTGTCACCATCATTTCAAATTTCTTTCTTTTTTTTTTTTTTTTTTCTTTTCTTTATTCTTGATGGAAAAAAGGAGCTCAGTCCATCCCAGCACTATAGTCTGTGTTATGGGGTGGTCAGTATGGCAATAATGTACTCTCATGATGCTTCATAGAATTTCTAACATGTATATTAAGATACATAGTAGATACATAGTAAATGTTTTTGTATGTGGGAAAAGATACTCTATGAATGCAATGAATATGATTATTCATTATTACCACATCACACACTGGTTGAAATCCAGTTAACAATCAATATGAATCTAATCAACTGGGAAATTCATCATTACTATCACACGGATGGCACCTGGGGGCCAGAACAAGCAGTAAAAACAAAGCAGAACTTGATCAGTCTTAAAATATCTGAAACTCGATACATTAAAATAAGGGTAGGCAGTTCTGGTCCTGGAGTGCCAGACTCCTGCACAGTTTGCTGATTTCCCTCTAAAAGACCTATTAAATCTAGAGTTGAATCAGGCGTGCATGAGTAGGAAAAACTGTAGGACTCTGGCCTTCCAGGAACAGGATTGCCTACGTCTGCATTAAAACAGGCCTGGATCTGTCAATTTGACAGTATAATGAAATACTCAATTGTAATGTAATTTATCACAATAAAATACAATAAAACAGCAGCTTTGCAAAGTGAGCATTATAGAGGAATGCATAGCACCTTTGTTTGCATCGCCACACGAACACATCGTCATTCATATCTAACTGTTGAATCATTGTTGTGGTGCAGTTGCAGCAAACATGCTCAATGCAGAACTGAGCAGAGGTGCTTGGGTTGTTCTCTGGCTCCTGTGACTGATGATTCCTGTCTGAGAGTGACAGCAGACATGCTGTCTGGCACAAGGCCAAGAGAAGCCACGGTCACCAGCTAACCTGCGTTTATTTCCTACCTCCTCGGGTCCCCACTTAGCTCACACACTGAACTTAAGCTGTTTATGTGTGAAGTCATGGAGGGCCTCCTTTAAAAGGTGACCATAAACATCCTGGAAAGCTAGACCCTCCCTGTTTCCTCCTTAAACAATTGGCTTCCTTTTTCCATTTTTAAAGCCTGTCTGACCACAGCAATCTGTTCGCAAGCTGTTGCTGGTCTGTTCAGGTGAGCTGTCTTGCAGTCTGTGCGGTTTTACCTTCTCGGTGGAGGTCTTGTTTCAAGTGTTCTCTCTTTTTAGTCTTTAGAATAACAGCCAATGGGATTTGGATATTTGGGACAATAGGATTTTCCTCTCGTCAGGATGTCTTATTGGGGTTATACGGCTGGTAATGCTATGAAGTCAAGTGAAGGCAAATTTATTCGTTTAGCACTTTTTACAAGGAAATGGGATATAAGAGAGAAATAAATCAGAAAACTGTGACCCCAAGGAAGCAGGATAAAGGCCACACTGATTCCTCAAAGCTGCAGGAAGAAGCCCTGGGAAGAACTGAGTCTCTCAGATGGAAGGGGATCAAAACCACATCTATTGACCAGTAAACCATACAAAGTCAAAATCAACTTTAACAGCACATTGGTTCATTGATTTGTGTGGGTCTGCTGATCTACCCATTGATATACTTGGCAGTGTTGATAGTACTAATAATTCTGAAATATGAATTATTGTGAAATGAGTGACCTTGGTCAGTATAAAAAAATTGACCTCAGAAAATACAAAATAGCTCTGTTCTTTGTGCCTGTTTACCAAAATGACACTCTCAGCATTGCACAGTATAATGAACATTTCTGTATAATTGTGTAGCTCTAATTACTACATATTGTGATGCACTAGCACCATCTACAAAATGTGGTGAAAGAGTGGAGCTGCAGTAGGATGGCATTTGTTTTTAAATAAGTCGTGTATCAAGTGATTTTTCCTTCATTATGCTAATTCTCATCTTCCTTCGTCACTTTTAAGGTGTAGATCAAATGGTACGCTCTTACCGACAGCGACTTACAAACGTTCTTTGCTCACGTTCACACAGAGTTCCGCATACCAACACTTATGACTGTAGAACACATGAATGCTGTGGTTCCATTCTCTTTTATTCTATAAAAATGAAGCCACAATTGTCAACCATGTTGATTCTTAACCTTATAGACCAGAACCAGACTAGCCTACTCATTCTCTCAGACTAAGCATGTCTCAGACCACCTTCATTGATCAGAAACGATGCAATGGAGGTTCTGTAGATGTTCTCTTATAGAATAAAAAGTGGTTCTCATATGGTATTACCCAAAGAACCAATGGAAGCATCTTTATTTTTAAGATTGTACAAGTGCATAAAACATTAATACCCAGAACCTCAAATTATTACAATATTGAATTGATTTTAATGAATTTACGAATCAGGCTTGAAAAATGCACAATTTATTGTAAGGAATATGTGTTTTCAAAATGTTCTACATCTATTTAAACAGGGCTGTTTAGGCTCATAGTAAGGAAACCTATCAGTTGGTCTGGGCTCTTAAGTAGTGAGAGTATCTATGATGTGCTCACAAAAACATTATCACAGTAACAACATTGTAGTATCACAATACATCACGATTCTATCACAATACAAAAAGAATCTGTTCAACTGTAATCTTGCGCATGTCATTTGGTAAACCATAAATATCACCTGCGTTCGTCCTTCAGTTAATCATAGATACGCTCATTCATTAATAGTATCGAGTATAGAGTATATTTGCAGAACAAACCATGTCAACGAGCTATGAAAATGCAGGCAAAAATGATTTTATTTCATGATAAAATGATTAATCACGATATTGATTTGAGGCCATTTCATGCAGCACTTAACAGAGCTGGCAGTTAGCATTCTTCTCTAAGCAGAAAGGAAATCTTCCTCAAATCAGCCCAATTAACTGGGTGTATAGCTCTGTATTAAGACTTTAATAAGCTTGATTTTTGTCCCTCTGGCTACAAACAGGCATTTGCACTCGGATGATATAAATAAGCTATCAGATTTGATCAGCTCTGATTGACTAATTTATTCTGTTTCCAACAATCAACGTTATTATGATGAGCAGTGAAGAGTCAAGAGAACCAGCATAGTCGCTTCATTAGTTCTCCTCTCTCTCTCTCTCTCTCTCTCTCTCTCTCTCTCTCTCTCTCTCCCCAGTGTGCACAATAAGCAGGTGCTGATGGTTGTGTATATGTTTCCCAGGCAACCTTGCTGATTACCCCACTTGTTTCTAATCTGTTACTCAAAGTAAGCAGGGCCGGCTCAACATCGCACCTGCACTCTCCATCCCCACCGGCACTGACCCGAACACTGTGCTGAGTTTGCCGTCTGTGCAAAGTGATTTAGATTGATTGCATTAGTCCAGATGACTGTTCTCTTTATTTACACTTGCTGGGATATTTGTGCTGTTCAAGGTTGCCGTGTAAGTCCAGTGTAAGTGTCCTTTAGCGTATCAGTCTGGGTGCTGTGAGCCGGGATCCACTACCTCCAGTGTGCCTTCACTCGTGCTCTTGGCATTCTGCCCAGTCTGCCTCCCTCTTTGCCTCAGACGCAAATGAATACCATTTCTAACAATCAAATGTTTGGCAGTCACAATGACCTAGCAGCTTTTATCCTGCTAAAACCATTGCCTTTATCAAATAGCTTGTCATATTTCATTGAGTCAGCAAAGAGAAAAGGCAAGGACACATTGAATGTTCAGGCAATTTGCACTGATTTTGTAGTTTAGGTCTGGTTTCAGATGGTTTCAAAACTGACTGCTGTTGCCCATAGAAGATTAAAAATGGCTTCAGACATTAACAGGAGCAGTTTTGGTTCTTCTGTGGAAAGCAACCCACCATGACACACTCAGGGTTTATATGGAAGTATAAAGGGAAAGGTCATTTGCAAATGTCTACCATATTTCTTATGGTTTCTTTCTTGTTTTCTTTTTTTTATGATGGAGAGTGCTTCATTGGTTTGAGTTAAAGGTTGTATAGAATCACACGTATGCCAGAATGCCAGACCGGCTGTTCATCTGGCACGAGATGTTGGCAGCATATCCTTTTAAGTCCTTTAAGTTGTGATATGAGACCCCATGGATTTCATCAATGAGCCTTGGATGCCCATGACTCTTTTTTGGACTCCTTTTGATACGTTTTGACCACTGCATACTTCAAACACCCCAAAAAACCTGACAGTTTGGAGATGATCTGACCCAGTTGTCGAGCCATCACAGTTTGGTTTATGTCAAAGTGGCTCAGATACTTATGCCTGCAAATGTTTCCTGTTTCCAACACACTGAGATCAAGATACTAAATGAACTTACTTTCATTTAGTATGTTTCGTGTGAATCTGTGGACATGAACGTCTGAATTTATATGCAGGAAATAGGGACTCCCATTGATTCTCTTGGTAACCCCACCCTGGGAAGGCTGTGTGTTGGTTTGGCTAGCTTTCCCTCTGAGTGATTTCGTATCATGCTTCAAAGTAGTACTATATTACACCCACCAGGAGGGTGATTAAAACAATGTTGCAATGAGATATGCATTTATATCTATACATGTTTAACTACACAATAAATCCATGTTACATTTTTACCGCAGCTTCATTTCTGACCTGGTCTCCACTACAATCAGCAGGGAATATCTTGCACTGCCTACTCCAAGATTTCATCTCAAACCCAGTTTTCATGATGCAAAGGAGATTAATCTACAGCCTCGTCACCTCTGACCATCCCCCACCCCCCTTTCTTTTATATCTACCTTGACCTTTTGAACCTTAAGGGGGGTGGGGTTCTTGGGTCCAGCATAATCAATAGCCAAAGGCCATCCTTTCAGCATGGCTGCCTTTAAAAGACATCTGGGGGAGGGTGCACTGAGTGGTTGGGGGAGCTGATCCTTTAGAATGCAGTAGTCAATGAAATGGCAGGCAAAAGGCCTTCCCCCTCTTTGTCTGTTTTAGGCCCGATTGATTATCAGGAGAACAGTGAAGGAGAAGGTGTGGCACTGACCTTTATTTAGGTTAGTCATACAATGCAGTGTCACCCCTCTGTACATAGCAGAATGTCCCCAGCATGTTCAGAGGCTACATGTCCCCCTCCCCAGACTTGGAGGTGTTTGCTACGAGTCCTGCTTTTCTTGCACAATATAACCTCTCTTCGTAAGCGAGGTATAGAGCTGCAATCTTGGGCAGAGCAGTACCGCACCCTCCCCGTAGGGCAGATCTGGAGCTGGGTTTGGTTTCAACCACAAATGTAAGGGGCACTCCCATATAATTTAATCAGCTTCAGGTGAACCATTCAGGTCTCTGTCTTTGGTAGTGGTAATGGCCCAGCTTAACCATTATCTGGAATCTGGTGCCATTACCACAACACTCCCATTATATCATTAAAATCCCCTGTCTCCTGTTGTGCAGGCTCTCTTGTACTGCATAAACAGCTCTGTCCCATCAAAACATGGACTCCACAAAACTTCTGAAGGTGTCCTGTGGTGTCTGGCATCAAGCATTAGCAGCAAAGCCTTGTCAGCTGGCAGATGGTGCCCCTATGGATCATGGCAAACTGTCACCAGTACTCAGATTGCTCTTTCTTGGACTTTTGTCTACATTTTTGCCTTACATATACATCAGTGACCTTTGTCTACATCATTTTGTCAGTCCATATTCCAATTCTACATCATCACATCTCAATTTTCTTGGAGCACTTTGAACCAGGTGGATATACAGCATTCCTGATTCACCTGCTTGTGAGTTTCATGACACTTGAGCTCTGCATTCTATTCAGATCTCAGTCCATTTATTCCTGTTCTATTTGTCATTCTCTTTGTTCATGACCCCACTGTAGAGCTCACAAAGACTGAAATGGAAGCTGTGTAATTCTGTAATAGACAGGACCTTTGACTACCAAGTACCATTTAGAGCTGTTGTCCTTATTTCAATCTGCCTCATTGTCCCTTGCTTTGGCCCCAATATTTGTCTCCTACCCACAGTTGTTGCCTCAGGCATGGACAGCTGTCGCTGTGGATGTCCTGCAGCCATTCACATGCATTATTCATCACTTCTTACAACAGGTTTGATATTTTTCCCCACAAGTACCCCAAATGCCTTTCCCATTTTTAATTTTTACTCTCCAGTGTTCAGCGAATAAGTTCAATAGAGTCCCTAATCATGTTCTTCCACGTCCTGTCCTGCTGACTGTAAAACACTACACTAAGCATTTGAGAAGCCCAGCATGTGAAACTGAAGTGAGGTGACACTGCTTGTACCTGCTGCATCTTCTCTGCATTTATGTAGGTCTATGTTTTTTCGATTTAGGCTGAAAAGGAGCGCAGCTACTTTCTGCAGCAGCTCCCAGAAGGCCTGGCTCATTTTCGTAATGGCTTTGAGGAGCAAGGATGACGGCAACACCAGTGTTGCTCTGAACAGTTACTCAAGGACGTCAGAGCAGCGAGCTCTGAAAATAGACTGGGCTTGACACAGAGTTCTGCACTGAAGTGCTTGGCTCTTACTCATATCCCTGCTGGAGATCTACTAGTGCTCCTTTTAGCTGGAGGAGAGGTTCTTGCGTGAGAGATAACGGAGCTGTGCTACAAGTTGTGCAACTTGAGCTCTTCTAAAGTGGCTAAGCTACAGTAATGTTCAATGTTTCATGAATGTAGCTCATCATTTTAAGGGAATTTCCCTTAATGACATGAACGGGTAACATGCAAGCTGATTTTTTTCTAGGTGAGCTATCTCATTCATTGCCTTAGGTTTAAACAATGCAGGTGTAGCAGTTGAGGAATCCCACAAGGTACTGTGCCTGCAGCCTCAGTGGACCAGCATCTCTCCAGGTCCAGCTGGAATTGGGTTGTTTTGTTCTTACAATAGCTGTGGAAGAAAACAGTCAATGTTTTGCTCAAAGCAGTGTGAAGCACACATAAGAGCAATTGTGTTGGTGTGTATGTTGTACTTGGTACATTCTGTTCTGCAGAGACTCCTACATGACACTGTGTTCATCACCACACATCAAGGAAGCTCCATCTACCCTGGGACTCAACAATTTGTTGTGTTTTTAATGATGTCTGTGATGAATGGTCAATTGGCCCAATGTCACGTCTGACCCTGAAGCAGAGGTGTGGCATACTGAGAGACAGAGAGAGAGAATCCCTGTTGATGGAGGATGTACTTGCAGTACTGCCCACAGACACTATATCCAAAGATAAAGATAAAGATAAAGGAATGTAACATATTCTCAGCAACAGTGGTTCATTTACAATAATTTGTGGACAATATTTAATTAAATAAGAGTGTGTGTGTGTGTGGGGTGGGGGGGGGGGGGTGTTGGGCGGGTGAGCATAATCACAAGCCAGAAGTGAAATTGTATGTATGTTTAACCTGCACAATACCTGGGAAGAGCCACTGTAAACTAGGTCTGCAACTAACAGCTGTTTGAATAATCTATCAGTTATATTAAAATATGACAGTCAGTGTTCCCATAATATTTTGAATCAGAAAAATGGTGGAAATTTTAACTTTTGCAGTTTGAAAGTATTTTATGTCACTGCTTTGTTTGTATTAGTGACTTTTATTTTGACACACCTTGGCAGGAACCACAATATTGTCATGGTGTAAGCAGCAAGCTGAAGGATAGAACTTTTTCTGTAACCAGGTCATTTTTGATGGGCTCTTTTTTTTTTTTGTTTAAGGCCAGGACTTTATTAGTAAACAGATACCATATCTGCTCAGTCGGTATGTTCTCAATGCTGTTCTGGTTAAATGTTGGTGATAATTTAAGCGGTTCAAGTGCATCCTCAACCATTCCTCACTAAAGAAGGTGTGTGACATCACAAACTTATCGACTGTTAAATTAGCTTTCAGCTAATTTGGTATTGAATTTTAGTCAATTAGGCGATTAGTTATTGCATCACTATTGTAAGCAGAAGTGGATACATTACAGACAAAAACAACATAAAAACATATAATTATTGTTTCTATGGCCCCTTAGGTTGCAGTCTACTAAACACCAGATTGTAGGGTCTGCAGTGATGCGTTTTGGACTCCTTAAAGGAAACATTACTAGCTGACTGTATTTGCCGTCACACCTTTTAACTAGATAACAGCAGGTATGAGTTGTATGAGCTGACAGTTACTCATACCAAACAATAAATTCATTAAATGATGTTGAATTATATGAATGTTACCATTTATACTAAGAGACCTTCTGGCAGCATGGTGTAGTCTCTCCACTTTCTTAACTGTCGTAGCATTTCTATGCTTTCCTGCACTATTCAACTTCATTGTTGTATCTTGACACCTTGTAGGCTTTTTAGACCAATTCACATGTCAGGGCAGATGCAATCCAAAAGCTTGGTGTCTAGTTGAGTGTAAAGTCAGGTATAGAGTCTTTTCTCGCCTTCCAGGGGGTCTGCAATTCCATGGGAAAGTGGGAGGATGGCAATAGAGAGGCTCTGAAATATTCCCTCCAGCGACAGTTGCTCAAGATAAGAGGATGTGGGTTTTCTGTCACTTCCTCCATATTGCTTTCCACTGCAATTACCTGGGAATCCGGCCTCGCTGCAGCCTCTTCAGATTTCTGGAACTGAACTGGTGGGAGTGGAGGCCGGGGGATGGGCCTATATTAACCCTTGCAAACCGAGAGGGTTTTCAGCTTCAGGCCCAGGACCCAGTGCCCTGCACAATTTCAAGCGTTCTATTGACTTGCCTTAATGTATTTGCTAGTTAGTAGTGCCCTTGGTGGAGCAGGTGTCTGAAAGCTGGGAAGACGTGAGACCATGCAGGACAGCGACCGGTCTGGTCTGGGGTTGACTGGCCTGCTGGAGAGCCGGTCTTTGTCCCACGGAATGTGATTTAGTTCATGGTCTCAAATTCCATCTGTGAACCCTATCCGACTGTGAGGAGAGGAGATGCACAGGGAGATGTAAATCTCAGTAGTCAAGGGATTGCTTTGCAACCGTAACCTTTTTGTTTTAAATTGATTGCGAGAGAAAGAAAAACATCATAATGTGTCTGTGAGCATTTGGCAAAGTCCTGTTTATGCTCTTTTCTAGTATATTTGATGGGTTCAATTAGTTATTTAAAAAAATGAGTCAGAAATATCAGATATCAAAATGTCAAATTACAACATGCAGTTGTTATTGCTGGTGAAAATGGCAGTAGTGTCAGGGGGTAGGCAGATGGAGACCCCGTGCTTTGTCTCTGAGGGTATGACATTAGAAAAGGCTGTAATTAGCATGTATTAGAAGTTGTAATGCTCTCTGCTTTTCCCGCAGAGCTACATCACCACTTCACATTTTTCAAAATGCTCTGTCATGAATTCTCTGAATTATGAATCATCACTGGCCTAATATAGACAGAGCTGTTTTTCTATGGTTCAAACAGGAGGACTCCTTTGCTGGTCAGTTAGTAGCTGGCATTAACTTATCGTCACATCAGTCAGTCGTTCTGAAAACGTGCATTATTACACTGCAGAATGACTGCAGTGTACTTTCAATATATCAGTAATTCTCAAACTATGGTATGCAAAGCATCCAAGACATGTGCATTGTAATTCACAATAGTTTCTGCATAACAGCTGGTGTGTGGGTGGGTTCTTGTGTGATGATCTGTACATGGTGTTTAAAGGTTTAAATTTGAGAACCACTTGGTTAAATCATTGATCAGTCGCTGATTACATATAACTGTAGAGCACTCATAAAACACATAATATGCAGTCATATATAGTGTTATAATATTGAAAACACTAACAAATTAAATGAATCATGAAACATTGGTTATGCCTTCCAGTGGCACCTGTCAAGGGGTATTGTAGGGATCTACATATTGTGATGACTGGATTGGAATGTCTCCAAATGATCAGACAGGGCTTGTGGGGTTTTCCTGGTATGCAGTGGTCAGTATACACCAAAAGGGCTCCGAGTAAGGTTAGTCATTGAACTGGAGAAAGTCATGGCTGCCTAAGACTCACTGATGTGATCCATGGAGGCCCCGCCCCACAACTTACAAGACTTAAAGGATCTATTGCTAACATTAGACTTGGTGCCAGATACCACAGCACACCTTCTTGTGGAGTCCATGCCTTGAATCATCAGAGCAGTTATGGCTGCAAGAAAGGGGTATTAATGTTATGGCTGCTTAGTGCCTATTTTATAGAATACTGTATGGAATATTAAATAAAAGTAGTAGTTAATTGACCAGCTTTACTAGGTAACATCTAACTGAAAATGACTAATAGACTAACAAGGATGGTGAATGTTCTTTAGGGGTTTTTTTTGGGATGAGGGAGAGATTGAGATATGGCTGTGTGTTTGTGTACAAGTCCATCGGTGAACTGCCTGCAGCTCGTCCCCCAGCTGTTCCTTTGAGATAAGAAGTTTCATTCACATCAACCTGACCCCGCAGGAAAAGCCCTGTCCTGAAGCTCAGTCTCTCGCAATCTTTAAAGCCATACTAAGAACCAACCTCTTTAGCTGTGGGAACATGTTTGGTCTAACTTTGTATTTGTATTGTGCACAAGATATATGAATTTATGTGGGAAAGAATAATTCATATTGTTGGGGGGAAAAGGGAGGAACATGCTCAGGCATGATGTACGGTTGTGTACTGTCTGTGGCTTGTTGGGGTTAGCATATCAACATCTATCTCTGCTGAGGGGAAATCACATGATAAATGTAGAATGGTGGAAGAGATGGGGAAAAATCAAAGACTGTTGCAGGTTAGTTCAAATGCATTTGTGTTGGTAAATGTGGTTGCTAGTGAGGCTGTGGTGTTGCTGAGGTGTTTCTTGGTGATGTCTTTGTGTGTATAAACAAATTAATATCACATTTCAATGTTTAAATATAGTTAAATCACATTGTATTTTTCACATGATATTGTATATCTCTTATTGCCATTCCATTTAAATAAATTGGGATATGATTTTGTGTCTGTATTGCCCAGCCCTAGTATGTGGTATGGTGTTCCTTAAGTGTTCCCAGGTGGTAGCTAGGGTGGTTGCTAAGGTAATTCAGGTGTTTCCTATAGTCCTAAGTGGGTGCAATGGTGTTCCTAAAGTGTTCCCAAGTGGAGAGCCATGCTAGAGTGGCTGCTGTGGTGTTTTATGTTTGCTTTGATGTTTCAAATGAGTTTTAAGGTGGTTGCTATGGTATACCAATTGGACATTTAGGCAGTTGCAAAACTGTTTCAAAGTTTTGCCATATTGTCTAATCAACCTTATTTGGAGTAAACGATAACAATTTGTTTGCAAAAAAAATATTTTAACATTTCATTGGCTTCTCCTTCAAAGCCAGACCAATTCCCTCCATGCCTTTCGGCTTCCATAGTGTTTTAAGGTCCTCCTACCTACTCTCAGCTCACCAGTCCTTCTGCAGTGAGAGATTCCTTTCCCAGCTTGTCTTGCCCTGAGGTGCAGGAATTCTGTAGCTTTTCTCACTTTACCTCTCATAATATCCCTGTTATTACGATGAATCCCTCACCCCAGGCTATCCTAGCATGACAGACACTCTCTTGCACTGCAGTACGGGTCATGAATATAAACATTGTCCCAGGGTTGCTCTCAGACTTGTGGCTTCTCCTGTTCAAAGAGACACTGAGTGTTTTTGTGCTCAGGAATTAGAAGCGAGAGAAGAATGTGAAGATGAGGAGGGAGACCGAGGAGGGGAATGAGCATTTGGGTAGACTGTGCCTATGGTAAATGTCCTGATGGACTGGCTAATGGTTCTCATGTGGCCTGATGGTATTCATGCTCTGTTGTTTCTCCTTGAAGTCTGTAATGATGTACTGCACTGTGTGGTCTGAGGTTGTCTGTTTGGCCCACATGTTGTCCTGCTGTGCATATTTTTGGGTGAATAACTGTAGATAGCTCATAGGCTATTTTTACACAGGCTTCGACTCTGTCTGCTCTTCCTCATTCAGTACTATTTAAGTCTTGTTGGGTCATTTAATCTTTTTCAGGTTTAATCTATAAAGCCTGTTATTGTTAAAAGAACTAAAAGAACAAAATCAAAAGATGTTCCCAAAGTCAAATAAAGAAACCAACAATAAAATAAAGTATAGTAGACTCCTGCTTTTGGGTTGCATAATGCTAGACAACAGAATTTCTTGTTCTGCTATTATGAATTTCAATAAGAAAGGCTGAATGATTGCAGTGGTTTATTAAGATGGGAAGTCGCTTTGGAGATCAGGTCCTGCTTTTCACCGTTAAAAGAACCCTGTCCGCCTTGATCTGATTAGATTGACTATAAGCCGAATGTTAAATAACACCTTGGTAAAGGGTTTTAATGAAGAGAATGGGGGTCAGAAAGGCATTAGATTGTCAACACAATGAAGGTTTGTTTGCTGGGTTAAAGAACAGATATGGGAATTTTCCCTCAAGGTATGACTCATTTTCAGATGCTTTCTTGGTGATAATGTAAATTTATATAATCCCTTGCTGCCTAGAGTATTATTCCAATACATCTCAACCAGCACTCATCATGGTGATATTTGGTTTTTGGTGACTCTCCTCAGATATTCTTTTTTTCGTCCACTTTGTACAATTTACCAACAAAACACCCTAGAGCGTAGTGCTACCACTAACATGCTTAACACACTGCTTAAAATTAGAAGTGCATTATTAACCCTCTGTACCTCGTTATCAGGTTGTCCTGAGTGGATTGTATAGAGCCCTACCGATTCTAGCTCAAAGATGGACTCTTCCCCCATCTGCTCCATGTCTCTTTGCCCTCCTGGAGTGTCATTGTTGAAGCTGTCAAATTAAGGCAGGCTGACCACTCTTGAGTTTCTCTGGGCTTGTCTGTCACTGTCTAGTCAGTGGGGCAGGTGGACAGGGAGCAGGATATGGAAAGTGACTGCTCATCCACTCTGAATTGTTAGATCTGTTGTCCACAGAGCTGCAGAGGGAAAGAATGCCTAGGGGAAACATCTAGGAACCTGGCAGGAGACCCAAGTTAGCTCAGCGTCTCCAGCCTTTTTAGATTTGATTTAACTGCAGTCAGGGATGCACTCATATTGAATTTGTAGGCTAATACACAGCTAAACGTGAATTCAGCATGCCCAATGCAAAGAGCATTAGTTCTCAAGTCAATCCTCAGGGACCCCTAGACAGAAAAGATTTGTGCTCCAACCCAAGTTATGAAATGTAGACCATCTGGGGGTCCCTGTGGAACCGTTTGAGAGATGCTGGGCTTGAGTAGTTGGAGGCCTTCCGGGATTGGGCTGTGGGTCAATGGAACAGCTCTGGTAGTTGAGTGCTCTGTTGTAAAATCGCCTTTTGTCATGGTACTAGATAGTGCCAGAAAATATCAGTAGATAAATATATATTTATTGTTTACTTGTAATTGCTTTCTACTGGGCAGCAAGGTGGTTCAGACAGCAGCCTTGTGACTGGAAGGTTGCTGGTTAAAATCCCTGAACTGTCAGGGCATGACTCAAGTGCCCTTGAGCAAGGCACTTAACTCCCCAGCTGCTCCCTGGTGCTGTGGATGGAGCTGCCCACTGCTCCAGGCACGTGTGATCACTGGCCCCTAGTGTGTATGGATTGTGTATGGATGGATTCTAGGCAGAGGACCAATTCTCTTGTGTGCAAGCATTGTGGTTCTGTGAGCACCTTTACCCTTTACCCCATCTCTCATTATTTCATGACCAAAGAAGCCTAATTAAGGTCAGTTGGTATGATTTGAGTGAAGTTTGAGGTTTGGGTCACTTATGACATGAAAAAATACCCACTTTCACACCTCTTTTCAAAAAGGACCCAGGTTTTTAAATCGAGAACAGATAAGGAGTCGAGAATGAGGTGTCTCAGAACTGTACAGGTCAAAATTCATTAGGAATGTCTGAAGCAGATTGTAACTGTCCAGGTGTCTGTGTGTGAGTAGTCTTGCATGTGTGGTCCTTTTATCGTATCAGTCCTCTCCGGGGTCCCCTCTGGCAGTGAACGGCATGTTTTTAAAGAAATATTCTCTTCAAACTATATGCTCTTTGTGGGCTTTTGGGGATGCTTGGACATTTTCCTGATGACCAATGAAGTGCTGTGGGATATGCTTTTTTTCTGCCCAGTGCAGAGCCTCCTTTTGATCTCTGGGTTATGGTCAGGCACATGGTTTTTAGAATGGAAGTAAACTTCTGGATTTGTTTATAGTGTATGCAAGCTTTTAAAGTGCTGAGGGTGGAAAACCCCAGTTAATTACAGGAGAACTGGCAGTTTTTCACCACAGTGTAGTTTAGCTCATAATGTCAACCCAGGACTTGTTCTATCAGGTTCTGTCCTCCACAATCTGGCCAGCAGGCAGTTCTGTTTTTTCTACAAATGAAATGTGATATACGGCCCCCTAGGCCCACTGTTCTCACTGACTGACAAAACAAAAGATATAAGCTAGCCAAGAGCATAGTGTGTCATCTTTGTGCAAACAGCATACAATAAGAAGTTTCCATAGTGTGTGTGTGCATGTGTGTGTGCATGTGTGTGTGCATGTGTGTGTGCATGTGTGTGTGCATGTGTGTGTGCATGTGTGTGTGTGTACACACTATCAGGCTTCATAATTCTGTTGCTTAATTGGTAATTGTTTGGTACTCAGGCTCTTATGCTGGTTGTTTTTTGACATATAAATACTAAGCATTTCACTGCAGTTTACAGATCCATTACTGCTCAGATGTATTCACAGCCCAGTTATTAGTACTCTGCTGTAATTGTTTGTTTTACAGCACAGCAACAGCTTACAGGAACTATCTAACATAGCTTTTTTTTTTAACACTGTGACAAGTTATCAGATATTGCTGATGTCCTCTTTGTGTCCAGTTAGTCTTCTTAGTCTTAGATGGTTACACACATTTTGGGTTTTTGAAATTGGTGTTGCTACAGCTCTGTTACTTACATGGGTTATATATATACAAATGAAATGTGTGTGTGTGTGTGTGTGTGTGTGTGTGTGTGTGTGTGTGTGTGTGTGTGTGTGTGTGTGTGTGTGTGTATGTGTATATATATATATATATATATATATATATATATATATATATATATATATATATATATATATATATTTTTTTTTTTTTTTTTTTTTTTTTTTATTATTGATTTATTTTTACCCCAGTTAGTACTCTCCATTAACACAGACGATGCTTCCAACATTAGGAGGGTGAAGACAAGCACATGGTTCCTCTGATGAACCATGTGAAGCCAGCCACTGCCTCTTTTCGACGTGCCACATTAGCATCATTGCAGATCTCTGCTCCAATATAATGGTTAACGGCCAACCAACATTGTACTAAATGTGATATGAGGAGAGAACACTATATACCCACCCAGAGAGCGCAGGCATGTGAGCAGCATGTGAGTTCATTTGAAATGAAGAGACAAAATTGTTCATGGTTTTTCACTTCCATGTTCCAAACCCTCATTATTGAACTCTTGTAAGGTAAATACCGTTGAATATTCAAGGGACCTTTTAAAGGTCACTGATATGCACCTCTGTCTTTCTCTGGACTCTCGTTTATTGTCTTTCATGGAAACCTGTGGTAATATCCAGAACGGTTCTATCAGAGTTAAGTGGTCCAGGATGGGGGAGGAACTTATCTAATCCCACAAAAAAGTGCATTTCAAAATGTATGTTAGGGGGTTGGGATCAAGTGTGCGGAGGTGGGGCTTGGTGAGGAGCGAACAGAGTAGAAAGCAGACAATAAGAAGCTTCTCTGCTTCAGACGTCACCATGGAAACTAGTGGGAGCGTTAATATTCAGAAGGCAGACACCCATCACTACATAATTGAGGGATAAATCATCACCATTTCATCACCAGTTTGGGTGGAAAACCAAACTTTCAAATGCAAATGTGTAGTTTATCACCATAAAAAATGGTGATGGTTGGATAAATGAGTACTACAAAGGGTATCCGTGGGAAAATATTAGTAGATGAATATATGTTTATTGTTTTCTTGCAATTTAAGGGGTTGCAATGTTTGGGGCTTTTCTCTTAGTGTGGTATATAATTAGAACTCCCCAGTAACACCCAGTTTATTCCCATTATACTCCAAAAGGGACCTGTTCTTGATATCCTGTATACCTAAACCAACAATGAAACTATATCTTTTCATCACAAATGATGGATCTCTGTCAGACTGAGAGTGATTGGAGCAGATAAGCAAAGCTACTGTCTACCATATATTAGGCTGAATGTAATATTACTCTCCACCCTGTTATGCTTCCTTGACTCGTGCTCCCTCCTTCACCTTTCCTTTGGCTGAGCTGAGGAGTTTGAGGCTTAGCTCTCTACAGTGCAAACAGACTCTGTGTATAGTATCACACAGCAGCTGAATAAACACCTTCTCTTATGCAGCCTGCTTGCTTCTCCCACGTCTCGTGCCTCTACGGGTCTGCTCCTTTATTTGGCTTGGATTTGACTGATGACCCTTATGGACCACTGTAATTATATGCAGTGATTGATGCTCCACACATCTGCATGGACCACTGCTGTCGGCCCAGTTTCTATTGTAACCTTCTGATGGTTGGCCAATGAGCCTGTTGAGTGAGAATACCCTACAAATCATTTAAGCTACGTATATATATATATATATATATATATATATATATATATATATATAGATTTGTTATTGGAGTTCTTTAACTATTTTCAGTAGGTGCTAAAGTTGCAAAGACCTGCATAAGTCAGTAACCAATAAATCTTTGTTGGTAAAGGACCTACAGAAGCCAACACCATTCAAATATGCTTTTCCTCTTTGAGTATATACTGTGTGTGTGTGTGTGTGTGTGTGTGTGCGCGCGTGCGCCTGTGCCTGCAGACACTTCCGGAAATGGGAATGAACTAATAGCCGTACACAGCCCCCAAAGTCCCTGCCCTCCTGATGTGTCTGAAGTAGGCTAGCTCTCCAACAAACAAACATCTGATGGGGCCCACTTTGTTCAGAGAGGAAGTCTATGTGTATAAAAAAGGAAACTGGACCACAGAGTTATTTTAATCTATGAAATATGAAAGATACCAAGAAGCAGACTTCAGATTGGATATTTTTAGAGCAGGCCACACTATTGTGTGGCTTGTAGGCTATTATTCGTAGTTCAGCTGAAGAAAGAAAGTGGTGAAAAATGGAAATGTGGCTGCTGAAGAGCTTTAGCTTTTTTAGAGGAGGACTGGGGTTTAGTATTGTTACTCTGTCTGTAATATCAGGATATGACTACTGTTTCCATATCTGAGGAAAAATATAGAAAGGAAATGTTTGTGACTCGTATGAAACTCAGTATTATAAAGTGTTTCACATATGAACTAGTCATTTTTCTTGGAAGGTTGTAACGATTTGATGTATATTTCAAATGCCTGTTCCATAATATACTATAATGCTGAGTCTCATCTGATATGTGTAATAAACTGTGCTGCTAATCAGTAATAAATTAAAATGTTTTTTTTTTTTAGTAAGTTTATATAAGGTAACATTCTGGACTGATGTTAGGCTACGTCCACACAGCAGGTCAAATTGGCCTGAGTCAGGTCTTTTTTGTCATATGTGACACATGTCAAAATGTTCAATTCCGATTTGGGCCCCTTTCATCTGTTGTATTGAAATCTGATGCATACCTGATTTGCAGCATTGTGGCGTAGTCTGAATAGCCAGATTGGAATTGCAACGTGAAACATTTACATCAATCCAACTAGACATTTCTCATCCATGCACAGGCTCAGCAGGGTTGGAACAGTATAGACACAGCAGTCAGATAAGAACAAGAATTGCACACACAGGCAGGACGTGGGAAGAAATGTCAGAGAGATGCAAGCATTCACTGACTCTAAAGTTTCAGTGAGCATATTCTGAAAATGATGGTGAAACTTCTGTCTCCTTGTCTAGCTGCTCCATTTTGCTTGTCTGTGTTCAGCAGCCATTTTCTCTTGGCTGCAACACCGTTTCGCTGAAAACATGAGCAGGAATAGGGAGGTGTAGCGGAAGGGAAGAACATGGCTGTATACAAATCATTTCTTTTGGTCTGAGATGCTGGTGATCTAGTGTAATATCTAGTGGCAGAAAGGACCATAGTACACATTTAATGTAAAATGGTCTCATACTGCAAACTAAACTGTTGTGTTTTCTTTTGAGCTCCAATAATTAATTGCAATTAGATGTACTCTCCTAGAATACAGTGGTAAAAACAAAGCATAGGAAATGGCTCTGGCTTAAAAGCTGATGTCTGATGCATTAAAATATACCTGGATCACACACCTCTCTAGTGACTCAGAAGACAAGGAGAAGCAGAATTACTGTGTGTTCTTCTGTTTAGTTGGTTTTATGACCTGCCTCATCTACCCTCACATATTTTGCATGACTGTGCTTTAATGATATTTTACTGTATTAAACTTGTTTGACATATAAAAAAATGATAGGTTCTTTAAAATGGAACACGTGTAAGTGGTCACTTATTTTGTGCTTGCAATGTAATGACTGGCCTGTAGTTGACCATCATGTGCCTTCCTTGTGGCTCTTATGACTACCACAATAGCTAGATGAGTGTGTTACTCAGGCATCAAATGCTATGCCATCAAAGTCATGATGGGAAATCAATTATCCCTAATGACTCAACAATGCTGCTGTGTTTCTCTTTAGCTTTACTCATGCAGTAATGCCCCAATCCACCTCCATGCACAGGAAATCGGGCTCAAGTTAAAGTGTCCTAAACGTCAGTGCACTTCTTCCTGCCTGTTAAATCGTGGTGTGTTCTAAACCTCGTTTTGTGTGCTGAGAGAAAGAGCTGTAATGAGTCGACCCATGAGAAGCCCAGCGTAGTCTAATCTTCTGCTTGAGCTGTCAGGGCAGTGTGGAGGTGATGAAACACTGGCTCAGGAGAGCTGGGAAAGATCCGTGAGCGTGTGGGCGTTCAGCCTGCTTGCATCTGTGCTACGGCATCCTGACACTTAGTTGGTCTGGTCGGAACTCCTGAGCTGTGCTGAGCGGTGATATTCCCAGGGTCATTTATTTTCTCAACAATCAGAATTTGGGGTCCATCTCTAATTTTGTGTTATTTGGGATGATGAATTGATCCCATGATGGCAACTATCTTATCTGCTTCTTCATGGTTAGGGTCATGGTAGGTCTGAAGTGTGAAACCTTTGGCTGCAAGGCAAAAATACCCCCTGGAAAGCATGCCAGCCACTTGTAAGGCATTACACAAGCTCGTAGGCATAAGCAGGCAATTTAGCAGAGGAAGTTAACTTACCGTGTGTTTTTGGTATGTTGGAGGAAACAGGAATACCTGGAGGAGACTTTCTATCAGTCAACATTAATTAACCTCAGAATTACATCGAGTGTCCCTCAGCAAAGGGGGGCAAATTATAAAGGTTGTTCAACACCTTTACACTATATGGACAAACGTTTTTGGACACCTGCTCATTTTGTTTCTGCCAAAGTTGAGTATTTAAAATCAGCCTGTTTTTGTTGGAGTAACTGTCCATTGTCCAGGGAAGGCTTTCTACTTGATTGTTAGGATGTGATTTGCATTCACTTCACCCCCAACCCCAATTAGGTTCTATTGGCATTATGTTGCCAATAGGTTCTGCTCCAGAGTCCTATTCTTTTGGCAGTAATTCTCTACATTGGCCTGGTACTCAATGTCCCGAAGGTTCTTATAAACAGATATGCAAGTAATTACCTATGAGTTGGGTTATCTTAATAGCCTAAATGTGTGTGTATATGAATGAAAAATGTTAACATTAACAATGCTTCACTGACAATTGCTGCTATTTCAGGTTCTTCTGATGAGCCTCTTAATCATGAGGGATTGGAGTACAGTATGGCCCACATAACTATTGGCACAGACCTGGATAAGCCATATAGAGCCTGTGCAAAGGGGGTGATTCTGCTCTCTAACAGCAGCAATTAGTGAGCTAGCTGGAATAGAGACTTTCAGTAGGAACCTTAATAGGAGACTATAGAACTTATACACTCATTGCCTTCAAGAGGAAATGTCTGATTGCAATGCTGTTTGAAAGATAGGTAAATGTTACTATGAACAATAAATGATTGAATATTTAAATTGATATGGGCAATATTTATTGAGCTACACATACAGAAGTTGTCTCTCTCAGTATGGTGTCAGGTACAATGCAACATGCCAGACATCTTGGAATGGAGTTGTATAGGTTCCTAATGGTGTACTGTGGTAATCCATCCCATGCAGGTTGAATATTCTAAGTTCCTGCAGAATTTGCAATTAGAGGGTTAGAGTGTTGAAAGTCCAATAGAATCCTACACGTTTTCCTTTGGGGACAGGGTTGGCCATGAGAATGACCATGGCATAGTATCTGTGTCTTCAAGGCAAGCTCTTGAGATGACAGCAGTATGCAGACAGGCTTTGTCCTGGTGGAATAGCATACCATAGTGTGCGTTCAGAAAAGGTAGGGCAACTGGTTGTTACAGGCACTTTAACAGATCAGTGTTACGTTAATGAGGTCCTGCAAAAGTGATATGCCATTGTACAAAGTACACCATGACACCAGTTCTTGTGACAACAAGCTGTTGGTCTGGGTTCTGATAATGGTGCCTCCACACACAGATTTGTTGGTCATCTTCACCAAAACACAAGCAGGACTCGTCACTGACTGTGAGCTGTTGCCTTGACAGTCTAGCACGACACCACACTCCTTCATTGCAATCAGTTGATTGCTCCTGGATGCAACTGATTTTCACAGTTAGTGCATTACGGTCCTACAGGTTCTGCTTTTAACACATTTTACCAGCCTATGCCAGTGTCCTTATCACCACCACCAAGAAAATATAGCTTTGCTTTCCTGACACTTTTGATATTCAACAAATCTGGCATCAGAGGAACAGGCGAGTGGCCACTCTGGCCCCATTTGCCAGGATGAAAGGGGTAGCAGCAAGATTCCCTTTGTTTGGCCTTGTCTTCAAAGGAACATACTGGCCTGTATTCAACAGAACAAAAGACCTTTTTTGTTACAGCATCAGATGCTAAGTTTGTGTCTACTAAATGGACACAGTCTTGGTGGCTGTTTCTCCCAATTCCACCCCTTATCTCTGAAATATGACGACTGATTCACTCACCCCATTACCCTCAACCCCTCTCCTTAAGACTCTCGTCAGCCATTATCTTGGGCAGAGCTTGTCAGCGGAGCTCTGATTGACTGTAGAGACAGAGGCAGAGCGGCTGATTAGCCTCTGCTGCTGCACTGCGGTTGACTTCTTCTTCCAGGTCTTGTTTGTGTAGGATCAGACTGGAGCACAGGTGTTCTCATCTGTGTCTCTGTTTGAAGTGGATCACAGGGGGCTTTGATCACACACACACACACACACACACACACACACACACACACACACACACACACACACACACACACACACACATACACACACACATACATACCCCGAAGCACAATGGATGTGCACAGATGTTTACCATACAGATGACCTCACAGGTCGAGGAATGTTCTTTGTAATCACAAGGGTCACTTGATACCAAGAGGTGATGAAGGAAGAGCATCAGAGAGTAAACCTTACACCAGAACTTTGAAGTGGAGAAAGAGAGCCAGTTTCAACTTGAGAAATGTGAACTTCTTCATGCCCAGCCTTCTGTTGGAGGGGTTGGTCTACCTGTTTTTCCCCTTATTTGAGAATATGCACATTTAACTTTGGTCATCTGTCCCTCATTAGGACATCTTCGTAATAGGATGTCTAGGAAAGCCATCTGGCCCTTTTAATCAAAGGTTCAGCAGTTCTCTGAACCTTGAGAAGCTTGGTAATTTGAGCAGCCGCTCTGTTTTACCCTCTTTCAAATTCCTGGCCTTTGTAGGCTCTATTTCAAATGCACCAATGCTACAGTGTCTTCATCTGTGTCATGTTGACATTCTTGAGTTTTGGTTCAGGTTGCAGGCTGTAGGGTTGGCTGTTTGTTTTTAAAGTATCAAACTTCTGTTCCTACTGGTCCTGTTGTTGTCACATTTATGAATGAATAGAAGAACAAATTAGAGTTAAACAAAGTTCAACAATACCCTCTAGAAATATGGTCATGTCTCAGTGGAACTAGTGCGAGTGGAAACACTATGAGCTTATAATAGCATGAAATAGAAATGTCCCACATTTTGTATATTGAACATTCCAAGTACTTGAGTTTCCATTGAAGAGTCCATATGTAAGATAGTTAGTGTAGTTATCCTAACCAGGCCTAGATGGGCAAGTGTAAGAATCTGAGGACCAAACAGGTGTGATGACTAGACAGGTGTTCCTGAAGTCTGGCATGCAGTGTTTTGTACCTACCAAAAGTGGTTCAATGAACAACTGATAAAACTGGCTACAGGGTCATGGGCGCTGAAGGCTCATTGATGCTCCTGAAGGACCCACTTCGCATGCAGGATGTAAAGGATCTAACAGCTAACAGCTTGGTCCCAGATACCACAGGACACTTTCACTGTCAAGTCAGGTTAGGTTTCTTTTAGCAGCACAAGGGGGAGAACTACACATGGTTTGGCTGATGGTGGTGATGCATGTCATGATATCTTTAGTACTTTAGAAAAGGCTTTATTAAGTGCAGTGCAGTGTAAAATGTCCTTATCAGACTTATCAAACCCGAAGAACAAAAACTGAGAACGAAACCTTGTCAAGCAATAATTACGAAGCTCATGGCGCTTCCAGGGTTAAGCCCTTGCAGTTGCTGGTGCTACTAAATTTAGTGTTCTTGTTAGACTGCAGAAATAAGTTCACTATTTAAACGAAGTCGTTTTCTTCCTTTTCCTCTGCATGTGTGTGTTTTAGGATCACCTCATTAATCTGTTTCCTCACATAGTGGAAATGCTGGGGCCAGATATGCATGTTATGAGAAATACATTAAACATGGCAAGCCTCTCCGGGGAACTGTGAGTGGAAGTGCTTTTAGCGTTCAGTGTAGAGGCCTCTGCAATCTTGCGACCTTAATGAGCTGTATTTATGACAGGTGAGTTTGTCACATGAATTAGCGGGGTGTAGTTTGGTTAAAGTCTCTCTTGAACTGTAGTTGTGTCGAGTTGTGTTGACATCGCACTGTTGCTTTGGAGAATGGCATGTATGCACCCATACTAGAGGTTTTCAGGGTTGCTGCTCTGAGTGGCTGAGTGAGACTGATTGGAAAACGGTCATCGTTCAGGTTAGAGTTGTGTGGAGGAGAGGAGGGCAGCCACTGCAGGGGCACAGGCTCCACCTGTAGAGCCTACAGCTCCGGCCTCTACAGTTTGAGTTTTGGCTTTTCAAGTCTTGACCGACATGTTTTTTTTGGTGTGTTTGTAGAGATTCGGGCTCAGCTGGTGGAACAGCAGAAATGTCTGGAGCAGCAGACGGAGATGAGGGTCCAGCTCCTGCAGGACCTTCAGGACTTCTTCCGGAAGAAGTCAGAGATTGAGATGGAATATTCCCGCAATTTGGAGAAGCTTGCAGAGCGCTTTATGGCCAAGACCAGGAGCACCAAAGACCACCAACAGTACAAGTAAGCATATGTTTGTTTAATACTGCAGGATGGGGTCATCAGTTCTGGTCACTTTGGTAATCTCCTTAATTTACTGCAACATCAGCACTCCAGGCCAGGAATGGATAACTTCTACTCTAAATATTCTGTCTACCTTGTGTGCATGTAGATGGGATGTGAACTTTATTCAAATGCAAGTAATAAAAACTGTCAGTCGTCTTCTTCTAGGCTTATTAATGTTCATTTAAAGATGGACAGTGTAACAATTGTGCTTGTCATCTATTACACATTTATGAAATGACACTTCCAAAGATTGCATTCAGATGCCACACTGTTCATTTCCTTGCCTGAGCTGACTGTGTTTTTCACTCCGTTTTGAAAAATGTATTTATTCCTTTATGAATAAATAAATGATAGGGAATTGAAATGCAGTATTCTGGGAGGACAGGCTGTGACTGTTTGGTCTCACACTATGAATCCATATCCATATTTTAGCCTTTCCTCAGCCTTCTTAATAAAGCCCTTTGTATTTTTAGATTTTATTCTTCTCAGAGAGAGAAAAAGTAAAATTAAAAAAAGATTTTTGTCATCGACCTTATCATATTGCCCTATACCTTTCTTTTCCGAAGCAGTTATCCTTAAAAAACATAGATCTTGGGAACTATCATTTCTTAGTGGTGACCATTTCAAAAAACCGTGATTGTCTGCATGGTAGGTCACTGATTTATTTTTTACTCTCAGTACAGACGGTATTTATTGTCTGATTGCAAGTAATGTGTTTTTGAGACCGTGGTCAAGATTTTAGGACTCAATTATGATCAGCACTTCCTTGTGTTCCAGTTCATCTGATCATCATCACTAGGGATGTGCCAAGCAAGTTATTGTTTCTTAATGCTGAGTCTCAGCCAATAGCGATCCGATCTTTGTGTTTGTATTAGTAATAGAGCCTCACAGGTGTGATGCTAATTCTTAAAATTTCCTTCTCCTGTACAGTTGCCATTTTAGAGATACAAGGTACGATGACAGAAAAATGCACTTCAATTATAACTTTAATGAAAGATGATTGCACACTCCTGAGTGCCTCAAGATCCTGGAATTCTCCAATTCCTTTCTCCCCTGATCATGTTCCACAGGAGCTGCAGCACTGGGCTCCAACCCGGCACTCGCTGGACTCGCTGGAATGTTGACATGCATTTAAAGTGAGCCTGTGGTTTCATTACCCTGCCTGAATCCAGCAAACGTGGAGAAGCACAGGCTTACATTTGCATAATGTTTGAACTGGTGGGAAAGGGAAAAAAATCTGTTGAGTGTTTGCCTTGCGCTTCTGTAAATAAAGCGGGCGGCTGGCTGCCGACCCAGATGAGTTCAGCAGCTGTGAGCAGCCGAAAGGCTCAGCTTCAGTGCCACGCGGTGTTATGTCTCATGATATACCAGTCTATCAGTGCGTGGGCAGTGTAAACACTGATGGTGCGTGCGTGTGCGTGTGTGTGAAAGAGAGAGAGGCCAGAGGTGATGAATTGATCACTAGAGTCCAGACGGTAACAGGAGTTGGCCTGTTTGCCAAGTTTTTTATGGTGGAACAGCAAGTTTTTTTTAGGTTTATGTTGATGGTTGTTATTCTAGAATAGAGCTTATTGTTTGTTTTTGTTTGTTTTTTTATAGATAAGGCAAAGTATTTCTGGTGTTTTAGTGGCTGTTATAATAGTAAAACAGAAAGCTGTGTGACATGCCTTGTCCTGTTTCCTTATTTCAGCACTTTCTCCTGAAAGACTTGGGGAGATTAAAAAGTCTGGAAAGGGCTGCTATAAGTCAGGCTTTTAGAGCTAAAATCTGCTTAGCACTGCTGTGGGTGAGAGTGAATTAGCATTAAAATGAGCATGCAGATTGGACTGTAATGAACTGGTATTTCTGTGAACGAGCCGAAGCTAAAAAACTCCTTTTAAAGCTTATACAGTGAAGATTTTAAAGTGAACTGCTCAGCTGTCCATGGAAAGCTTTCTTTTTTGTGAAACGCTATAACGAATGAAAATGAAAATAACACATTTGGAGCCCTTGTGGCCACAGTACTACTCTTTTACTGCCTTTATGACTAACCTCTTAGTCATTCTTCAACATTGCTACCGTGGCATCAGTGCAACAGTACCATGCTGGATAACAACATCCACCAACATGGCTACCACAGTGTTGGCATGCTGGCAACGGTCCTTGTTGAATTTTTTTGCCAGAGGGACGTTCGCATACTGGCTACCGGCATTGTCCAAAATCATTGTTGTGGTATTAGGATGCTGGCTGCATCGCTTGTCCAATCACTATTCATTATGTCAGCATGTTGGGTAGGGACCTTGTTAGCACTGTCTTTATGCCTGGCCCTTTGTCTCTGCGACATCACGTCACACACATTAAAGCGAACTCTATCCTGAGACTGTTTTCTGAGATTTGCTGACAAGCAGACATTATTTTTGTGTGCAGTCATAATCCATCAAAGGACGCACAAACACAGTGTTTTTCTGCTACATTTTTCAATTTCACTGCTGTGACGCATGTACTTACATGTACATGCAAGCTGCAAGTTGTCATTTAAAGCATTCTGGCTTCATATATCTGGCTTGGTGCATTAGAAGAGGGGATGTGAAGAAATCATCTTGAGGCGGTAGGGTGAGAAATTTGAATACTGTTGCCTAGCACCTAACCAACAACAATTAGTCCCGGGAGTCGAACTCTTTGTCTCATGTGGGCACACACACCTTGTGTTTGTGTAGAGCTAGATAGAGATCTTGGACATGTAGACACACACAAACAAGGACACAGACAGAAAAGGTGGTTGGATCAGTAGAGCTTCTGCATTTGTCTTGTATAGAACTTGGTGACTGGAAACGTGGTGGCCATGGTGAACGGAGAAAAGGCCCAGCTCTGTGGCTCTGTTTGCTGAACTAACACATTGGGCTCTGTTTGATCAGGGAGGTAGGCTGGGATACAGATGGCAATGATCTGAATCATGTCCAAAGTGTTCATCCCACTCCAGAGGCCTTCTTAGAGATACCACATTCTGTTTGTTTGGTGGAACTTGCAGCGGGGTTTTGTAAAGATTCTTCTTGTTTCAAGGTTGTAGCTCTGGTCCTGTGGCTTTTGGACAGCTCCAGTACCATTAGCTACATCTCCAGTACAAACATTTATATGATACTGTATAAGAATCTGTGGGGGCTTAAAAGCTCTTTATCTGCATGACTGCTCCTGAATAAGCTGCCATTCCATAACTTTGCTGCAGGTTGCTAAATCCCCAACTAAGCGCTCTGCATAGAGCTACTGAAGAGCATTTGGCCCTCATCGGAATGTTCACTAACTCTGGATGCTTCATATTGCTGTCCAAATTGATGGTGAAATGTTTTTTAATAAAGTGGTGACCCTTCATGGTTACTCTTCATGTATTCACTGAATCTGACTGACTCTCCTCTTTCTTTACCTCAGGAGTGAAAATGGAGCATCGGCATCAAATGCGGGTGCTTTATTTTTCTGCTGAGTCCTGATTGTCTTTGTGCAGGCAGCAGCTATGGCGTTTTTGAAGTTCTGTGTGGAAAGCAGTGGAATGGGCTAGATAATGAAAGATCTTATCTGTCCTGTTGGTGCTGAACTTCATCCAGACAGAGGGAAATTATTTTTCATAATGACGGTGATCATGTGTCTTTGGTAGTCTCCAGCTTTTGGACCTTTTGATGTTCTGTCACTTTTTTTAACGGGGAATCCATAAGGCTGGAGATCTGGACATCTTGCAGAGTTTAGTTCCAGCCTTTAAACGACACATCAAGATATAGCTTCTCAAGGAGATCAGGAACATGTTATTCTCACCTGAAAGGCTTTTACCTGTTGGTTGACATGTACATCAACCAACCAGAGGCCACTTCAGTTTTTTTTTTCATGCAAAACAGTGTTACAACAAAAACAAACCCCCCTTAGGCTTTTATTGATGGTTCCTTGAAGCACCTTAAGAGGTTCCTCAACATTTTCAGATGAAATAACTTGCAAATGTTCCTCAAGGATCTTTTTGTACTTTTAACAGACCAGCAGATATTTACAGTGACTCTGGGAGGAATACATTCTGAGTCTGTTTTATTATAACATCCATTCCTTCTGAGAAATCTAGTGACATGGTTTTCCATGGTTTATATATATATCCTCAGTTTTGGGATTCTACCAGGTCTACCCAAATTGGAAAATTAGTACATTGGTTTAGTCAGATGGTCCATCTCCTGATCATTTTGGGCTGAAACTAGGAACATGTGAATAGTAGGCTTGCATTGTTGGAACTGTAGGTGTCCAAGAGCAGGGTACACAACTAAACCTACTTTATCACTGTAATTTTCCTTTTCTTTCAACTTTCTTTCTGAACTTATAGAATTTCAACATGTACTCTGAGTCTTTCCTTCTGCTCATGCTCCCTAAATAGTGTGTTCCAAAGTCCCTTAGCCCCTTAGAAGACTGCTATAGGAATGCAAAATACTGCTGTCCTGACCCTTTTGTTGTCCTAACATTTGGTCTGTTTAACAGGAGATTTTACATTGTGTCATTGTCCAAATAACCCAATCCCAGCACAGTACAGATGTGTGGTGTTCTTATTGATCCAGAGGGGCAGTTGTCTGTCTCCAACTTTTAGAACTTTCCAAAGTCTGACTGATTTGTGTTCTTGACCTGTTAATTTTGAGTCCTGTTAATTATGTCCACGTGTCAAGAAAGCAGAGATCCTGAAAGTCAAGACCTGGGAAGATTCCAGATGGAATTTCGTGGAAAATTGCCTGTCTGCCCTTATCCACTCAGTTTAGCTTTTGAATGCTCTGTAGGCCTGCACAGCTGGGCTGTCTGTGTGAAAGGGGTTAGTGTGTCATTTCCTGCTATTGTGAGCAGTTTGATGCTTTGCAAGGTCATTGAGGGCCTGTGTGGTCTGGCCTGCCAGGATAGGGCAGTGTGCCCAAGGCAGCAGGTAGCCTCGTTAGGGAATGCAGCTGCCTCTGACTCCTCTGAGCAGCACTGTAAGGGGTGAGCAGCCTCCAGCTGTCTATGTTGGTTCAGGCTATGCATTTCTAGTGAGCCACCTTTGTAGCTGCTTTCTCTGTTCTTTTTGTTTTGGTTGACGTGTGCTCCCTGACCCTACTAGTTTTGGACTGGCTTCCAACTCTGGAATGGCTCGAGTTGCACCACTGGAATTGTCTCTTGCTCTTTAAGCTCTTTTCTGCGAGCTGCAAATATGCTTCTTGTGTAATTCGGGTTACCCTTACACACAAATCCCTGCTTTTCCTGCCTTGTAGAAAACCAAAGCGGTAGTGCCGTTACCACTAAGTGCGGTTTAACTGTGTTTTGATGACTTGCCTGCTTACTCACTGGAAGACACTGCTGTAGCAGCTATTATTGTTTATTATTATTATTTTTACTTCTGAACAGCTCCAAATTGACCACTTTATTAACTTCTGAAAACAGGAGCACAGCAGTACAGATAGTATCCAATTCACCACTAAAGCTGAAGAACCTTGGATTTGTTTCACATTATTTAATAACATGAATCTAGCAGTATTTTTTTATATTGTGTCAGATGTTGTGATAACTTGACCAACAGAATTCTCCAAAATGCCTTTTAAAATTCCAGAGCCTTGGTCAGTCATTAATACAGTCATACATGCGCTACAAAGAGTACCATTGACAGAACCCTTACTTTTCTAATGGAATTTCTCCTGGACGGTTTTTGATGATTTGCTTACATAACAGAATCTTGGAATTGATTTTCAGTTTCAACTTTGTTGACATTTGAACTGGAAGTTCATGCTTAAATAAGTGAATCAGTGAAATGATTGTTTAAAAACTGGCTTCTCCTTTCTGGCTCCTGTTTTGTTATAATTTGTAGAGGATCTGAAACTTGAAATAGTCTTATATCAGAGAGGTCTCTCATATCAGCAGAGGGAGTAAATACTTGTCCATGACCCTGCGGAAATTACCCAAATGCTTTGGCAACAGACATCTTTTTTTATGGGCATTGTGTTAAGCATTATCTGTCAAATATATCACTAAAGTTTGGCTGAAACTTTAAAACAGCAATATCTCACTGTCAGAATCACACCAGATGATATAACTCCCACACTGTTCAGTCTCCCAGTTTTCCTGCAGTGCTGGCTGATGGGATTGGATTATTTTGGAAACAGTCACATGTTGGCAGAGGCTTGCTTAGTTTGACTCATGTGCCCCTGCACCGTTAACCAACTGGTATAAGGCAAATGTTGGGCAGGATTTCATGTCAGTCATGTGTTCGGTGAAGCCCACCCAGCAGCACCGCGCCGCTCTGTTTCATGCATTCCATACATTACTTTGCATGAAAGAGGGAAAACTGGCTGCGTGCTCCGGAGACTGATGCAGCCTTACAGGAGGATTTATGGGAGCTGCAGTGTGCTGGGGCACGCGCGGGCTGCCATAACTCCCTCAGCAATCTCAAATCCTCCTGCCATGCAACGTTCATATTGCGAGCCTCGTCGGGCTTTTAGCTCTATTAGATTATCCATTTGATCCAGTCTAGCATGACTGATCCGCCAATCCTGGCATTTTAGTCCTTACTCTGAGGAATGTTTCTTCTCTCTGTAGCCTTTTGTACACTGGCAGGCAGAGCAAAGTGCTAAAACGCATATATGTTTTACAGTGTTGTTTACCAGTTGGTTCTAATGTATTTGAAGGCAGCCTGTCATTTTTCTTGAATCTCATGCAACTTGCCAAACAACTCTTAAGCTGATACTAAGTGGTAGGGGCGGAGTGTTGATTGGAGTGCGTCCAATAGCATCTCACACATTCTCAATCTGAGATGAGTTTAATGATGAGACTGGCCATGGCAAAGTGTCTGTGTCTTCAACGCCAGCTCTTGAAGCGGCAGCAGTATGTGGACAAGCGCTGTCCTGTTGGAATTGCTCACAATAGTGATCTTAGAAAAGGTACGGCCACTGGCTGCAGGCCCTCACTAACATAACACTGGGCCATCGAAGTGCATTTAATGAAGACCAAAGTTGATGTGGCATGGTATGAAATTTCCATGACATCAGGGCAGCCATTGGCCTGGTGGTTAGGCCACCAGTCTTGTGACTGGAAGGTTGCCAGTTTGATTCCCTGAACTGGCAGGACATGACCACTGTGCCCTTGAGCAAGGCACATAACTCCCTAACTGCTCCCCAGGTAATGTGTATCGTGTGTAGGTGTATATGTGTATGTTTTTTTTTCATGTGACACATGACCATTGATCCATTGATCTTGCTGTTGACCACAGTGCCTCCACACATGGATTTGTAGGCAGTCAAATGCAAAAGCTGGACTCCTCACTGAAGATGACCCACTGATGTCCAAAAGTGATTTCATGGCAGTCTGGCATGTCACCATTTTATTAACTATTTTATTTTATTAACGATGTGTAGCAACCACTAAGCAACTCCATATTAACTGCCTTGCAACACTATAATGACCAGAGCAACTGCCTGGAATACCAAAGCATGCATCTCCAACCTATTCACCATAGTCCCTGGAAGTGGGAACCACTGTGCAACCATTTGCATTTCCTTCAGGAAATGCACTTTTCTATTTAATGAGATTTGTTGGTAGTTCTATTATCCTCATTATCAATTTAATTGATTTGTTTTGGCAGCTGTACAAATATGCTCTATCATGCATGCTGCTAAATAATTAATCAGCTCAGAAGGTATAATCGAGTACTGAAATTATTCTAACAGAGCAATGATGACAGCTTGTTTTTTCCTTCAGCACAGAAGTATCACCAAAGCATGACTGCTGTTCCGTTCGGGAGGTTTATTTCCTGTTCTTATTTTTTAGGAATGATCTGGAGTTTGCAAAATGCGAATATTTCAGCTCAGCTGCTCAGGATGCAGGATCTTGATCTCTGTCACATGTTGCCTGCGGGACATATGGATGTCCTTGTCATGTGGTTCAGGGATGGGATGTGGGGTGACGGGTGCTCACCTGGCATGTTGACGTATGCTGCCTGTTTTGCAAGCTTAGATAAAAGGAGGATTTTCAGAAAATCCGTATGGTTCCTGCTTCTCCAGGCCTGGCTGTCTCCTCCACTCAAGCACACACTAAGACCATTATAGCCTGGAATGCCGAGGAGTGGTTTAGATTATCCTGAGGAAGTACTATACAGATTCAGGGCACTTAACACAGAACCGATGCACATCATTCTGTAAACTAGTGTCTCCTCAAAAGCATTAACCCTTAATTGTGCAGATTAGTTTAGATCTTGCTTTAGCTCTACACTATTTCTCATTTTATGTGATTGCACATTGTGCCGCGAGCACTGTGACTTATTTTTTTTGAATATTTGCTGTTGAATTTACTAATGTGGTGTTTTCACTGATCTCAGACTGTCAGTTGATTATGGTCTCTTTCTGTTTAGTTCAGTAGTCTCCAGGTCTCCTCCTGTTCAACCCAAATTTACATTTACGTTTATGGCATTTAGCAGACGCCCTTAACCACAGCGACTTACAAAAGTGCTTTGCTGTATCCTTACCTAGTAGACAAAGCTTGAATCCAGAGATTCCTCATGCTTGGATCTAATGCAGCCTTTCATTTGTAAATGTATGCAGTTATTTTCCAAGCTTAATTTACTTCCATTGTTACAGACCAGCTGAATGTTGTTAACCATTAACCTGTTTCCATTTACATGGTTTTTTATTATGACCTTATTTCCATCAATAGCCCTGGCAGTTACTGCTTACCTTTGTACCATGAAAGGCTGTTTAGTGGACTTGAAGTACTTAAATGTGAATAAATCCTGGGGAGAAAAATTGTGTTCTAAAACCTTTGACTAGTAGTGCATCTTTGTGAGCTTAAAAAGTAATTGAAGGAAACACATTATTTTTAGATTTTTATTGAATAATAAATAAATATGGGCGGGATTACAAGGAGGTTCTGGTTGTGGATTTCAATGCATTTTTGATGAATTCCTTGATAATCATTTTTTTAGTGATTTCTCAGTTCTCTGTTTTGCTTATATAATCAATAGGGGAACCAGTATTAGAACCCTTTGTAGGACCCTGGCCCTGAAGCTTCAGCATTTCTTCTCAGCTTTATTTATGCTTTGCAGACCATCTGCACCTCAAAATCTTTTAGCTGAAGAATTTGAAGTCTTCTGCCCGGTTGTTTACTGTGGGAAGGTTTGAGTGCTTGCAAGAGTCTGAACACTATAAAGAGCGCTGAAGCTCTGTTAGTGTACTGATTGCTGGTTGGTGAGGAACTTCTTCAGGCCTTGTTCACAGATGGACCTGTCAGCCTGCAGTGCTTTGCAGAAAAAAACAACACTGCATTTGACTGTGCTTCAGTACAAGTTTACTCACACACATTCATTCTCTCTCTCTCTCTCTCTCTCTCTCTCTCTCTCTCTCTCTCTCTCTCTCTCCCATATATATATGCAGGAAGGACCAGAATCTCCTGTCTCCAGTGAACTGCTGGTATCTGTTGTTGAATCAGGTGCGGCGGGAGAGTAAAGACCACGCCACTCTCAGTGATATTTACCTGAATAACGTCATCATGCGCTTCATGCAGATCAGCGAGGACTCCACACGCCTGCTGAAGAAGGTTAGAAACGTCGCCCTCCTTCCTCACTCACTCTCACTCGAAAACAGAATAAATTCGATTTTATTTTATCAGTACTATCGGGTGTCAATCAGAAAATGGTTTCGCCTTTTGAGTCTTCTGCATCTGAGGAAGTTCAGTAAATCTGTTTTGTGACATCCATTGTGAAAAGTATTGCATAAAAGATTTAGGAGGCGATTGAATAGACGCCAGATGTAGCCGATCAACTAAGATTAGTTTGATGTTGAAATATATTTATTGATATTCTCACACATCTCAAATCATGGTGAAGTGTTAGGTGACATCAGATAGGCTTACTTATGGGGCTCCCATCACTGTAGCTTCACTGGGACTCATTCACCAATATCTTAAGGATTTTTATAAATTTGTTTTTCAGAAAGGAAGTCTTTACGTTATATTCATTTTGTGTTTTTAAAGTACAGATTTGTTCACAGCTCTGCTCTTATAATGATGGATTCAGTTTTCCTTCTAAACTGAACAAGTTCCAAATAAGAATATTCATAGAATTTACAAAAAAAAATCTTCTTAAGAACACCATTGTGGTTTTTTTTTCCTGTTAACTGCAGGTTGTTAAACTCTATACTAAACCTCCTTTGCCATTTGGCCTATCTGCTCTTCCTCCTTTGTTTTGTTTGCCTTCCTTTCAAGTAGTTCCCACTGTATCCTTCAGACATCTGCTCTCCGCTGGTACACTCGACGGCCAGTACCGTAAAATACCACCCACTCATGGGACGCAGCTGACTTCTCTGCAGTAAGCCCTGCCCAAAGCTGGAGCTGGTGTCTGTGTTTTTTTGCGGTTTAAGTAGTTTCTGTGCCAGTCTTTCTTCGTCAGAGATGCGAGGTGGGTCCGGCCATATGGCCTATTGTGGCCTATTGTGGTTCTTGTGGAAAAGCTCCCAAAGAGAGGCTCTAATCACACTCCCCTTCGGCCCATTTGATGTCTGCAGCCCTCTGGCCGATGCAGCGTGGCTCTCTTTTCAGCACACACCACAGACCTGGGACAACTCCCAGGCAGATCATGTGCTCCCGTATGGCGGAGTCACATGAGTTGACCGCAACACTAAATTACAAGGCCTGAACATTGGAGGGAGATGGTTAGTCTCAAGTGAGGGGAGCTGAGGGGTTTCTCAGGCACGTTTGGCCATGAGGCCCTGAGATGGGGGAGGAGAGAAGGTTACTTATTTAAAGTGGAAAATGTGAGAGAATGTTGAGTGTTGCCTCGTGCACATTAGGGGTGCAGGCCCTTTATCCATATTGCTATTTAAATATCTGCATTTTAAAACAAAGGGCACCCAAAAAGACAGCTAAATGTCACATGATTGTTTCAATTCTTTAGTGACTTATCTTTTAGTTGTATTTGATTTAAAAAGTTGGTTAAATCTGTTTTCCTTGTGAATGATGATCATATTTACGCTGATAAAAGTGTAGTTTCATACTGGTCTGCAAAAACAAATGTGTTTAACATGTATTTTTGAATTCAGTCAATTTATCATAAATAAAAAGTGCACATTATTACACCCTAGGATTACTAATCTGTAAATATGTTGTTCCTGAATTATACCAAAAAAAGGGGTCAAATTTGGAAAAAGTGGAAAGTCAGTCTGTTGCTAGCTTATTTTTAAAAGGGACCGTATTACCGCATTATTTGTTAACTTTCCAAGCATTACAATCACTCCCCTGTCCATACAGGTTTATATGAACACTAAACTCTGAAAAACAGCCCATTTGAAATGCCTTGTTTTTGTGACATCATAATAACCTATTCTCATATTTTTGCTTTCATGCTAAATTTGAAACTTTTATGGCTACAGACTGAATTACAGACATCACTGACCATCTTATTAATCTGTGTTACAGTTTGCTACAATGTAACACAAAGCCAGGGCAGTCTAAAGCTAAAAGGTTTACCATAATAGTGTGGAATAGAGTTTTACAGCTGCTCTCGTCTTTCACACCCTTTATTGAATACGATGAATACGATAAATACGATACGATACACTGACATTTCTAGCTTGTTTTGTGCGTGTTGCATCCATGGTGGAACAAGCATTCTGGAAGGGTTCTGGCCATCCTGCATGCTGTGCCTGACCTTGCAATGGGCTGCAGAAACCTGCATTTCAAAAGAAAAAATATCAGCAGTGTGTAAAACTGTAAGAATGTTTGAAACTGATGAGCCTCTTTGAGGAACAGAAGAAAGACTTTTATCACCTTTAACCTGATACACACATCAGTATGGTAAGCCTGGTATGGGGAGCATCAGAACACAGCAGTAATAGTAATTGGTCTATATTTAAAAAACCAGTTATTTTTAACAACTAAAAGTGCCTTTTTTGTCATTAGATAGAGTGCAGTACTGAAAAAGTACTGTTGGGTACTGGAACCAAATTCCAGATACCAGTACTAGTGCAGTATTGGTTCAGATGTGAATGGTATCCAAACCTACACACAGAAACCTTTTGCCATAATTTAAATGTGGACTTCTGTATATTTGCTGATGTGGATATACAGGAAAGTCAACAGGCCAACATTATTCACACAGTAGTTTAGCCATGTCCTTTCACACTGGAGTTATAACTGAGTTCAACAGCTTTCTGAATGCGTGACGATATAGAGCAGCTAATCAGAACACAGTACGGGAAGACATATTAGGACACCTGCTCATTCATAGTTTCTTCTGAAATCAAGAGAATTAAAAATAAAGTTCATCCTGCATTTGTCTGTACTGTTCTAATAGACTTTGAAACATTATTGCAGAGCCTTATTGTGAGGATTGTAGTGATAAGAGGGCCAGTGAGGCTTATAGGGCCAGTAACAGAAACTGGTATTATTTTAAAGTTTTTAGTTTGTAAAACCACACAAATTCTATAAGTTTACCAAAGATATTGGTTAGAAAATGACATGGGTCTTGTAAGTGATTCATTAATAGTATTGGTATGGTTAGGTAAGGTTATGTCTCAGCATTTTCAGAGGTTCTCTGTCTCATGCTTAGAAAGTAAAGAAGCCTTTAAAAATAAAATTTGTTTATTTCTTTTTTTACTTCGGACACCCTGTGTCTTATTGGAATATGTAAACATACTCTAAGTCGAGCATGAATTTCCACATATTTAAATAAACAAACCCATCTGTAGTCCTGATGTGAGCCAAAGTGGTCTGACCAGCTCTTACTGTAGCCTTGTGACATGAGGGGAAGGTGCTTATTACTGTGTGGGATGTCGAAGGCCCTGCTATGACAAAAGAGCAGATGTGCTGATTGTGGTGCACAGCTGTTTCGAGTGCTGTAAATGCCTGATACTGTAGCCTGATGTTTGGACATTACCAAAGAGAAGCTCATGAGTCATCACCGTGACCTACAGTATGAGAACATGTTGGTTGACAGTAAACCAGAGCCACCCTTTAGACTCTGAATGTCAATCTCGGAACCCTCCCCCAACCTCTCTGTGGCGTGACAGTGCATTTATACTGCTGGACTGTCTGGATGGTCGTTTGTTGGAGGTTCGCTCTTCAGAGCAGGGTTAAAAGTGCCGTGGTCTGTAATCAGCACCCTTCAACTGCCTTTGATCGCAACATAGTTTCAGTAATGAGTTGCACACCCAGGCCCCTGCTGTCACCCCTCGTATTCTCTGCTGTCAAACACACACATACACACGCACGCAGATACAGCTGCCACACAGGCACACACACTGTTAGTCTCCCATCTGTGGGGAGCACAGGGAGAGAGAGTGGGACAGCTAATTGTAAGATGTGCGACCAAGTTCAATGTTTAGTGAACTGTAGTTTCTCCTTAAGAGACAAGACTGTCTAGGTTAAAAGGGTCCTATGTTATGGCTAAATAATAAAAGTGGTGCACAATAGTTTGAGAATAATTTGCAGGGGATACTTGAATTAATGAATGGTGCATTGTGGGCTTCCAAGTGGCCCAGCTGTCTAAGTGTCTACATTGTTGGGAGATCAATGGTTCAATCTCTGGTGATGCCACAGCCATCCGTTTGTGAAAGTCTGAGAGCGGGTCCTCCTCTTCCCCCATCAATTAGTGTAATACCGTGTGGGGTTCTAAGAGGAATATAATATTCACCTCCAAGCATGTTTGGCTGTCCAGTGACATTGGATCGGTTGGTATTTCATTTGACTCAGATGAAAGCTGTGCTAGCTTTCACCCTCCCAGCACTGTTGGCATTATTTTGGCATTATTTTATGAGGGAGTCTTAGTTACTGGATTGCAATTACAAATAAAAAAGGGATAAAAACAAACATATAATGCATTGAATACACTGTACAGTTATTGTGACAGTAATTATGACAATTTAGTGTACTGCCATTATTCTTTTAATTCAACATCGAAAAAGAGGTTGACATCAAAGTACTGCACCACTTCCCCTTGCAAATATTTATTTCCAGTGTGGAATTTCTTCATGGTTGGACAGGTTTTATTACATGCATTTTGTTTTCATTATTTATTCGACTGGCTTTTTCCACACTGGTGAGTTATTTATGGAAGCAGCGAGGCAATGGGAACTGAAGGTGGATTTTCCCTGTTCTGAAACCCTGATGAAAAGACCTTAGCTTAGAGCTGAGGCAAGCTGAACCCCATTTTTTTTTTATTATTAAAAAAAATGTTCAGGCTGTAGTGTCCTCTGGTAACCATTTTTCCAGAAATAATCTGTTAAGTTTCGCATTACTGTGCTTTTAAGTGTAATAAACGTCTGTGCATGGTCAGGATTATATTCAATAATATGAAAAATATAAGGAGAAAAGCAAGGACATATGGTCCAGAAATATGCTCCATGTCTTTGAGTTGTAGCTATAAAATAACACCAGCCACAGTAATATCCGGTAAGTGCTTAGGTGTCCAGTGTTTTAACAACCATTTTTGAAATATGGCTTTACAATTTATAAGCAGCTGCCATGAAGCACCTGTGGGATTCTGCGTGGCAGTGTATTTCACTGTTCACTGTTGTGGTATGGGTTTCCATTTTTCCTAGGTTATTGTAAAGGAAAGTCATCGTTTGGAGGAAATCCAGTTTAATTGGTTAATTTGGTTATTGAGTTGTTCTCATTAGTTCTCAGGAATGGGTTCCCTTTATTAAAATTAACAATCATTTAAAAAGTAACCATTATTTAACCTTGTAACAACACAACTCAACATGGTCACATTATAAAATCATGGTGATGTGCTTGCATTGTTCATGCCTTGGCTAGCAAACACCAGTTGAATGACAGACTGAGGGACAGGAAAATGCAACTGTGTTCTACCAGACGGTCACAGAGTCTATCAGAATGTCAGCAAGTCATCAGTGATGAGTCCTACTTTTGTCCTACTCCTTGTGTCATCGTGTGGGTGCAGTTTCATAAAATGCCAGATCACTGGTCTTCAATACAGGCACTTTGAAAGCCCACCTTTACACTAATGAGGTCCTGCAACCAGTGGCCCTACCTGAAAATGTGCGGGATGCTATTGGATGGGCTATCAACACTACAGGAGTGGAATATTCAAGCCACGTGGGGTGGATTAATGCTGGACACCATTAGGAATCACTACAACTCTCTTTTGAGACATCTGGCATGTTCCATTTTTCACCACTTCTGGAAAAGTCTATTCATTTAGTTTTAATTATCATTTTCTTCAACAGTACACACTAAATACATGCTATGTGTATATTATTTTATTTATAATAAAATAATTTCTTGGACTTAAAAGGCACAAAATCCTGAGAATCACTCTTGCATCTATTGCTTCTATTTTAAAGGTGCAAGTGTGAATGCTAAGCAACTTGAATCAAATGCATGATGCTGTCATGCAAAAATCTCACATCTCCAAAATATCAACTTTAAGGTAGAACTAAAGAACATTTCTAGGTAAAAAAAAAGTTATTTGGAGCCTTGCTGTTGGTCCATTCACCATGGAATGTTTGAAACAAGAACAAATCGGATTTGCATTATTATAATGGCAAAAACAGAGATCAGGGTTTTTGCACAACCAACACAATAAATGCACTTTATTCAGCTTCAATTCACGTTTACTACATGGTGAGTTCACACAGACTGTAAGAGCTCTTAAACCTGCACCTTCTTCAGTTCACTGTCCACTTCTGTCCTTCCCCCAACCCCTGCTCCACGGCTAGAATGCATGACTGCTCCTTAAATAGGCTTAGCCACTTTAGCCCTCCATACATGCTACTGCAAGAAGTCAGTGTGTATTATTGGCTGCAAACTGGGGTGTTAGAGGCAGAGGCGGGCAGGTAGGCGCCTGAGCTGAGGTCAGTTTGAGGGAAAGGCTGATTACAAAGCAGCGTTTGGCACGGACCTGTGATTAATCTCCCTGCACCTGTTTGTGGCCACATGCCTGGACAGTGCTCATGCTGTCACTGAGAGGAAGTGTTGGGTTTTAGCACGGCGGATTGTTTGGATCTGTAATAGGCTGTACACACACACACACACACACACACACACACACACACACACTCTGCTTGCACTTTACAGTACCTGAGAAGGAGAGTGTGAGTGGTATGTGACACTCTAGTTGGATTAGAGTGGCTCTTGACTTCTGACACATTGCCATGTTAGGCTTATGGTCTGAAACCACAACCTTGAGTTAAAGGGCTTGATTTAGATGCCTCCCATAGATTACATCATCATGTCTGTGTTGTTTTTAGAGTGCTTAATAACTTGTCTTGTAGTGGCACTTGACATTATAGCTTTTCCCCACTAGTGCCACAATATTGCCAATCCTCCACTGCTCATGGTGTAATCAGCAAGCTGATTGGCTCTATCCATATTTCAACCTGTAATCGGTCTCCTCATTTAGAATGTCTTTGGTTTTACTGCACACAGCACATCCCAAATGCATCCTAAAGAGCTTTTATCTCATCCCGTATGCTATTTTCAGAGTCCCAGGATGAAGGAACAATGTTGCCTGGAGCCCTGCCCTGTATGTGTCATTCACTCAAGTTGCTTGGCAGAGTAGCATCTTGTGATATTTACAATGCATGGGGTTGGTTTGAGTTTCCTGGCTCACCAAACCTGCACCATAGAGCTTACTTGTCTACAGTGTATGGGTTATATGTCCACGTCCTGAAAGGATAGGGTCTGGGCCTGGACATAAAGCTTCATTCAGTCCTATTATTCAGGCAGTCAGTTAAGCAAACAATAATAAGTTCTGGTGGACTGATGGGATCTTCCCCATTGTTTGATCATTAACCTGTATATGCAGCATTATAATGAGAGAATTTAAAAGCTTGTTTAGAAAGGTTCACTGTGTAAATGTGATCACTTGCTTTGTCAGGTTTTGATCTGTGTCCAGACGTTCATGTATCCATTTCTTTTGAAAAGGGATTGGCTTACTGACTCTTTCACTGACCGATTGCTGGGAAAGGCCTTCAGAATCAGATTAGTGGAGGTATGATTGGGTTAGTGAGAGACTAGCATTGCCTGTAAGATGGGAAGATCTCACTGTGGCGCTGCTTAACCACATGAGCTGCTGTGTGATGGGACATATTTCCAAAAGCGGTGGCATTCTGAGCTTGCTTGCTTGCTTACTTGATCTTTGTTTCATATTTGTTTTGTAGTTTAAAATCCTAAAGTAATCCCTACCCCTGTCACAGGAAAATCAGGATTGGTCTCCACCAATGTCACAGACATCTTTAGCTGTGAATTCAAGAGAGTTCTGGTCTCACTTTATCTGGTTGGGTGGGATGTCCCAGGGTGCTATTAACTAATATAGGTGTCTGTTGGCAAAATTATATAAACACTAGTGGTGGTGGGGGGGTGTTTTTATTGTTCGGATTACTGCAACAAGACTAAAGCTGGCTTCTTATTCTCCAGCTTCTCGTTCAAGCTTTGTATTCCACAAGAAACGGTTACGTTTCGATGCTTGTTTAACACTTAGAACCTCGGATACTCACTTTGCGGGCAGTTACACACCATTTTCTAGGGTTCAAAACTCAGGATCAGAATAACCTGCATGATACACATATTATAGCAAACTAGACTTACCCTCTCTAACTACGGTATTCTCATGATTGTGTAATGAATTATCAGCGAAGAATCCAGCTCAGAAAACAGCTACATACATTCATACATTTCCAACTGAATTAAATCCCAGTTTAAATGCCAAAGGAGCTTCCGGTGCATGTTTACTCTGTCCGTGTGTACATGCTCAACCTGCATGCAGACTCCCACTGATCAGCTAGAGGGGGCAGGACCAGATCCAGACATTGGGTTCTAGAGGAGAATGAGGAGGGAGGGGCTGTTTGCGTTTTTCTTTGCTGACACAGTGTTTCAGAATAAAAGTCAAGTAAACACTGTCAAGTACTTTGAAGAACATATTATTATAAATATCCTTGTCAGTCTAATTATCACAAATAATTCATTCAAATTCTTGCATTTACAGCTCAGAACACTCTAGATCAGTTTTCAACAGGATTTCTTGGATGTGAAGTATAATTTAGTCCTCATAAGCCAAAAAACAAGAAACTTGTTGGGGAAATTAAATTTTTGAGTAGACTAGGGTCTCCTGAAACCATTATTTGAGGTGTGTGTCTCCTATAAATATTTTTCTTTTTGGGCAAATAAAAGTACATCACATTATGAAAATATCCAGCAAAAATAGTTGAATAGAACTGAATTTTTCAAACAAGATTCCTGTTGCAGTGATTCTTGTAGAGAGTAAGGCATTCAAGACTATTAATATCTTGTCTTTGTTTGAATCAGGACTGTATTGTCTCTCAGCCCTAATGTCATCACATCACATCAGGTGGTTTCTGATGTGGCCTTGTGGCAGCTCTGTGGGATGTTGTGTGCTGTTTATCTGGCTGTGCTGGGTTTTTTTTCTTTCTCCAATATCCAGTACTGCATGTTTAACACATATGAGCCCAATAGTGCCGTTGCATGTTTGATCAGTGCTACCTCAAATGTGTTGGGTTTCTGTGATTTAACGTTTTAACACCCAAACAAGCTTCCCATCCCATAGCCTATTAACATATGCATATATGTTGCTGAAGTCACATGTAACACACTGTAATGGAAAAAAGACAGATTAAGAAAGATTACTCTTGAAGGATTATGGTCGTCCTCATGGCTCCATGTTTCTCTTGGAGGTTTGAGTGCATGATGCTCTTGCTGCTAGCGATACAGCTCGTCAAAGTCACTTTCTGATGCTTTAGTTCTGTCGGAATACACTTGGTGAATTATAAATTAAATGTCCGTTTGTAGCACTGCCTGGAGCATAAAAAATCCAACATCTGTCAGCAAGATAAGCACTCTTTGTGCAGCAAATGATGGCAAATAAACACCAAAGCATGATGTGTTGTTATTGTATTGATCTCAGACATGAAAAGAACTTCTCTCATCTCTGTTGGTCGCAGAGTTTCTCATTAAGCACCCTAAAACAGAACTCTGAACACACACATAAACACACACCATGTTGAGAGCTTTGTTCTGCTTGATTTGACAAGAATGAGCCATTTCTGTCAGACCTTCTGTCATGTAGTGTGAAGATGGTTGATGCCACATGCTTTGGTTCTCTCTTGTTCTCTCTCGCAGAGTAAAGAAATCGCCTTCCAGCTGCAGGAGGATCTGATGAAAGTTCTTAATGAGCTCTACACGGTGAGTACTGCCATGATTTACACTGATCTATTGCAAAATACTGACATGCCACTCCTTACCACACTGCATCTGCAGCAGTACACCGACTGTCATAAGTTTGAAGATATTTTTATATGGTTAATAATTAGGTCAGTGTAATTTAATATGTTACATGTTACATTTAGGTCTGGGATTGAAATCTTATACCAAAATGGCATATATGAAACATCCCAGTACTACCAAAGTGACTATTTTGTGTGCTTGGGAGAAAACAAAAGTAACAAAGAGCTAAAGATCTGCTGTCAGAGATGGAAACTTGTCTGTTTCTGCACAGTTTGTGTTGTTTCTCTTCGAGTTCTTCAACAGTGCTCACAGGACGCTGACCAAAGGATGCTTTTTGACTGGATTTTTCTGGTTGTCAGTCCAGCAGTGACACTGTGGTGTTTAAACACACCAGCAGCACTGCGGTATCTGATCCACTCAAACCAGCACAACACACACTAACACATCACCACAATATCAGAGTCATTGCAGTGCTGAGAATGACCCACCACTCACCTAACACCTGGTCTATGGTGGTCCCGTGGGGTCCTGAACATTGGAAGAGCAGGATGGAAAGGAGGCTAAAAAGTATGCAGAGAAACAGATATAATTTTAGAATCATAGAGTTTATAAAATAAACAGTGAACGTAGAGACAAGGAGGTGGTCATATTATTGTTGACTGTTAGGTAACAACAATGGGCCACTTAAAATGTGACCTGTTTAAATCAGGCAATGTTCTACACATAATCAGATACGACTAAACTCCACCTTTTTAAAAAATTCTGTTTAACTCAACAGCTGATCAAAAGTAGAACAAAAAAGCTGGAACTATATCACTTCATACATAATTTGATCTGATTGTTTTTCCTTTGGAAATAAATTATGAAAATAAACCTCACAATATTGAATTTTTTGGAGATGTAATAATATATTGTTTAGTTCAACTATCAGCATCGACAGCTGCTCTCCATACAGATGGTTTGGCCTCAGACATTCATGATCATATCTGTCTCCCAGTCAGTTGTAGCCTCAGGCTACAGTTGGCTTGAATGCTGCACATTATTAACTGCACCCTCATCACCATGAGGGGACCAGACCACTACAGCCACTCCGTGCATGCTCTGACCTTGCTGGATCATTCTGCTTAAACCAGTGATCAATAGTTAATTCCCCTGCTTTAATTGTGGCCATCAGGCTGCGGGTACTGTGAGATTCACACCTCACTTGTATCTTTGCAGCTCTCTTAACATGCTAATGTGTGGTCTGCTGCTTGAGGCACCAGTAAAAGAGCAGGCAGACGTCTTGAGTTTGTATGCAAATTTATCATGTTCAAAATCCAGATTATTATGATACTTGATGATGACTGAATGATGCCTTTAAACAAATGAAAACGGCTTTTAGTTAGAAGTGGAGCATATTCTTTTCCTTTGGATCTACAAGCTTTAAATCTTTAATATAACCATAAATACACGTGTATGGGCTTATACCTACTTTCCTACCCTCAAAGGTTTCATAGTAGGTCCTCCAAAATAGGGTTCAGTGTGTTAAATAAACCTTTTAATTGAAGTATTTGCTGATCAATGATAACATTATGACCAACACTGTACATTCACTGTCCATATTTTCACCTCCTCTTACCGTACAAGTGCACTTTGCATTTTTTTATATGAATGTAGAGTTAGGAGCCTTGCTCAAGGACTCGTCTGACTGAGCTATCCAGGCAAAGAGGGTCGTTCGTTTCTTTCATTATGTTGTTTTAGAAGATCTTGTATTTTCTGGTTACTCTGGCTATATGTATAATGTATGTATGTATGTATGTATGTATGTAGGTATGGATGTATGTACGTATGTATATGTGGTAGTGAGCCATTGCCAATTCTGGGAATTGTTATCATTGCCGTCTGTTTGTACACTATTCCTTATTAAATAAGTTCTGAACATTGAAAGTAAAAGTTATTCACTTTCCGTCATAGCTCAGACCACAGATTTTCAGGAACACTCCATAGCCAGCTCAGAGATGACCACCAGCCAGGAAAGAACAGCTGTGAATCACAGGCACACACTCAACAGGAAATAACGCCGCTGATGAGCAGGGCAGATAAAGTGCTTCCTGTAGCCTTGGAGCATTTTGATATTGTGCATCAGTCCTTCAGTCGATGGCTGTGTTTTCCCCTGAGATATGCTTTTCCCCTGGTATATGAGCTCTCTCCCCAGTACACTCATGCACTCCAGCCTCCCTCCCACTGGAAGTGTTCCACTAATGCTACAGCTGACATGGACTTCGCACCACCACTCATCAACCGTCAGAGTCACGATACTGTTGTTTTTACCAGATAGCACCCATCATGCTGGTGTCGAGTGAGTGCATTGCTTGTGTTTGCACTCATTACGCTTTTGTTGTTGCAAAGATATTGTGTGTCACAGTGCAGTTAACATCTGTTGAGCGGTGTCGTCTTCTGTTAGACCAGATTTAGTCATTTTGAGAAGAATCGCTCCACTGTGGACGTTGCATCAGAAACCCTACTCAATAAAGACCACATCTAGTAAAATAACAGGTTTTGTGAATTGCTAAAAAGGGTCATTCTAAAATGAGAACTACAAACAGCAGCCTAAACCTCCATCCCAGCGAGTGGAGAGTGAGGCCCACGGTTTGGTCAACCTTCTTAACCACGTTTCTAATTATACAGTTCTGGACAAGAGAAGGAGCCAGGATGGCCCAGAGAAACCCAGCCCCTGCTTCAGACTTCGGCCGACTATGTTTGTTTTGGTGGCTGTCTTATAGACAGGCTGTGCTTTGAGTCCAGCTGAGGCTTTACTGTACCATGTATTATGAATATAGTGACTTGGTACATTGGTTATGGCCTGGACTGACCCTGAGCGAAAGCACAGCTTGTGAATCGAGCATTGTGCTTTTGGGTCAGTCAGCTTACGGGCTGAGCTTTTGCAGACAACTGATAAGCCATAACATTAAATTATCTTGCCATTTTTTTTTGTAGTTGCCCCTGTGCTTCCAGGAACTCCACAAGAACTCTGAAGGTGGTATCTGCCACCAGTACCAACCTTAGCAACAAATCTGTTAAGTTGCAAGGTAGGACATCCATGGATTGTACCAGTAGGCCTTTGGTGCCCCTGACCCTTTCTTGGTCCACTTTTGGTCAGTACTGACTACTTATACCAGGAGCACCACACAAGACCTGCCTGATGTTTTGGAGATACTCTGACCAAGTTGTCTAGCCATCACAATTTGGCTCAGTTCATTCAGGCTGGGTTTTGAGGCTTTACTGTAGCAAGTAGTTGGAGTATTGTGACACAGTGGTTATGGCCTGCACTGAATCTGAGTGAGGTCAGTCGTCTCAAAGGTGGAGATTCTGCAGACAGCTGATCAGCAGCATCCATGCAATTCATTGCCAGGCTGAAGGACATAGGTTTGTCACACTGTTTAGTTTTGCTGACATGCAAATGTGTTTTTTTTTATTCAAAATGCATTTAGGCATCTGTCACATTCTTTTCACTCCATTTAAACTTGGTTGCAAACGCATAATTAACTTCTTAGTACCTGATTCGTGTCCTCTGAGTCATATCTGAATGCGTGTTATTGAAGTCGTCCTAGTGTTACTAATAGCCCACTAACAATAACAATGACTCACGAAATGGGAAAGGGCTTTTAACAATATGCTTCAAGAGAATGAATAAGCTTCTGTTCACCACAGGCTTGGAAATGTATTTTTTATGATACAGGTCCTTTAATGCTTTCCTTCATGTTTTTTATGTTTTCACTGTTTTATTTACAGTATTTTCCATTTCAAGTACTCTGTGAAGCACCTAATTTCTGATTTTTATGCCACAAGCCTAAAATTGTCTAAGCCGCCCTTGTGCCAGCAAACAGATCTGACCAGTTGAGGCATGGACTCCACAAGACCTCTGAAAGTGTCCTGTGGCATCTAGCACCAAGATGTTAACAGTAGATCCTTTAAGTCCTTTAAGTTGAGAGGTGGGGCACCCATGAACATCAGTGAGCTCCTGTGAATCTAACACTGCTAGTTCTCTGGTTGTCCTTGCTTAGACCACTTTTGGTAGGTACTGACCACTGCATATCGGGAACACCCCACAAGACCTGTCTTCTGTTTGGAGTTGTTTACAATGGGCCGGAAACATGTAGCTCTGTTACTGCCCTCTTCTATCTTCACAGCAGAATTAAAATTAAAATAACCATTCTCCACAGTAAAATAAAGATTCTACACCCATCAACAAAATAAGAACCAATCAGCTTGCTGGTTAATTATAAAGTCAATTAAAGAGCCTTTCTGGTTATGGATAAAGTCCCAACCTTTAACAGAATGAGCCATTTGGCTTTCCTCTGATGGATAACATCCTGCTCTTCAACTAAAAACCTGCTGGTTATGCCTCAATGTGGAGATCTGCTCAGCACAATATCACATTTTTGTGCATTATTGAGCCTAATGCTGCAAACTATTCACAAGCTTTTATTGGATATGGCCTCCATAAATGCTCTACACCTGACAACAATAAAATGGACATAAAATGATGTGGCTTTAAAGGTGGTTTGAATTTGGTTAAAATAGGACACTTTGGCACCTCTTAAAATTTGGGTTGCCAACCCCTGATCTAGAACATCACAATTTGGCTCTTGTCAGGGATGACTGTTCTGAGATCCCACCTTTTGGCAGGTGCCACTTTAAGCAGCTCAATATTATTCACTTCAGCTGTCTGTGCTTTCAATGTTGTGGCTGATTGTTGTATTTAAAAATGGTATACAATTATTCTTTTAATTTTGATTAGGATTTTAAGGAATTGAAGGAAAAAATGAAGACATTGATTGGTGACGTGCAGCTCCTCTTAGCTCCAGGCCCAGGCAGTGATAATATGATGGCTGAGGGTAAATTAAGAGCTCCTCTGTGGCCCATTACAGATATATTGTTTCTCTTATGACTTGAGCGTGGTATAAGAATATCATTCTGTGTGCTTGCAGTAACTCTATACTTTATAGCAATTCCATGTGTGGAAAATCTACCCCCCCCCACCTGTAACATAGACAGCAGTGAATACACCTCAGGTCTGGGAAATGTGTTGCATGCACATATGCGGTCATAGGTGCTCATTAGAAACCAATTGGTTAGTGTTGAGTGGGTGGATGAAAGCCTTGCTCATCTGGCAGGTGGTGCAGCTTTCAGGAGTGCAGGTGTCTGGACTTGAACTTTGATCCCTGAACTCTGGGCCCCACAGGTGATGAAGACCTACCACATGTACCATACAGAGAGCATCAGTGCGGAGAGCAAGCTGAAGGAGTTTGAGAAGCAGGAGGAGAGGCAGATCGGCCGTTCTGGAGATCCGGTTTTCAGCATGCGCCTGGAGGAGAAGCATCAAAGACGTAGCTCCGTCAAGAAGATCGAAAAGATGAAGGAAAAGGTACAGCACACATTTTGAGTGCTCCCTTAAGGTGCTCAGATGGGCTTGCCAAGCTTCTATAAGGCAGTAGTTCTCAATCCAGGTCCCGCAGACCCAATGTCCTGGACATTTAGGATTTTGGTATTTATCCTCCAAGGATAAATGGTCCAACTTCCAAGGGATTCTCCAGGACCAGGGTTGGCAAGCACTGCAAAAAGACTTAATGTATTTTTCATGTATATTTATGTATTTTTCAGTTAGCCCAGATAATCAGCCAAGCTGTTGATTGTGTAATTTTTGTGTTATGGTGTATTATACAATAAGGAGAAGCTGTTTTAGTTTGGGCTGAATGACTAAATAAATCTGTCACGTTTACATTACTTTACATTCTATAGAAATTAAACCACAGTTGTTGTTGTTGTTGTTTTAAAATTTGTAACCATATATGCAGTAGTGAGGCCAGACTCACCCACTCATTTGATAGACATGCCCTCTTCACCTTAACCAAGTGTTTCACAAACTAGCAAGTTGCCAGACAGCATGACTAGAAGTCAGGTCCTGCAAACAATCTCTTCCAGAAAAAGCTGTCAATCACTTAATTCCTAAGTTTAATCCCGCTTCTTATTGTATAACCAAAAAATCATTCGAAAAACGGATTTCTGGTTGAATATAAAAAATGTGGCAAAATGAAAAAGTTGGATTTGGACACTGAAATGGAAAATGGAGAACAGGAGAAAAATAAGTGTAGTTAAATGTAGAAAATGGTTTATGTCATTGAAACATATTGGGTGGGCAGAGCTAGAAATCTTACTGCAGCCAGCCAGCAGATATGCTAGATCTCTGATGGCTGTGCTATGAAGAGATGTTGCATTATCCATGTTTTTTAACAGTCATTGATTAAACCCAACTACATCAAGGTTAGAATAATAAAAGTAAGCAAAACCTCAAGTTTGGTGTAAATACAAGTTATATTTTAGAAAAAATGACTTTTTGATACAACTGCAAAAATACTGAAATTATTGATGAAAAATTAGATGTAATTTACAAGAACCAAAAAAGGCTCGTTGGCTGAAAATAGTGTGGGTAAATATGTGCTAATGGGTAGCTTATTTTAACTCCTTAGGAATCTTAGGATGGACTGATTCATTTGACTTAATCATTTCCTCTTCCACTCCTATACAGTTGACTCAGATTAATGCTACGTTTCCTCTCTTGATGTCTCAGGCTATTTGAAAATGTTAAGCCAGCATTTTCAGCACTGGACCTGTTTTAGATGGAAACCATCACGTAAGAGCACCGTCTCAGTCAGGAGGCCATGCTTTATGCTCTCAGATGACATGTTTTCCGTTAATGCCTGTGACAAATGGGTTTATAGCCGTGGGAAGAGGAGTTTTTTTTCCTTAGCTCCTTTGACACTTCTTGGAATGCAGGACTGTGGACTGGTTAAAATGGATGTCTGGATGAGTCACTGTCTGTTGGTCAGCCAGTGCAGTTATATGACTAACACGCTTCTGCATTCAGGAGACGCGAGAGTGTAAACAGCAGTGGGATGCTATCCAGGATGATGATTTGTTTGTTTACTTTTTAATTGCTGGCCTTTTGTTCCGTTAGGCTTATTTTTGTCTCACTGCTTGATTTGTCTTTGATGGGTTTTTTTTTTCAAAGAATATTAGATATTCTCCTATTTTCTTGTATATTTTTGGACATGAGCATTTGCCAGTCATCTTGAGATCTTATAAAGCTGTGGGTTTTCTGTTAAGAATTATTTTACAAGCTGTCTCTTGTTTTTCTCTCCCATCAGAGGCAGGCCAAGTACTCAGAGAACAAGCTGAAGTCCATCAAAGCCCGCAATGAGTACCTGCTTACGCTGGAAGCCACTAATTCTTCCGTCTTCAAGTATTATATTCACGACTTGCCTGACTTAATAGATGTAAGTACTGGAGAAATGTGACTAGGTGTCATCTTCGGTTGCATGACAAACACAGTTATAAATGGAGCTTCAGTCTGACTTCAAGTCTTTTGGGAACCCATAGGAATGTCAGCACTGCTGCCTCATTCGCAGGTTGTTGGATTAAACCTACATTTCCTGCTTTTTCCATTTACATCCACTTTGATCTCAGGAAACACACACACACTCAAGAGCAGACGGGTCTGTCAGATTGCACTTCAATTTAAGCTCTTAAGGCTTCAAATGCAGACATGTCTCCACAAAGACATTGGACTAAATTTCATTTTGTTTAAGACTCTGTTCTCCAAACATTAGAGCCAGTTACTGAAGAACATTCCCTTAAGCATTCTGATGAGATTTTGATATCTCTGTTTGGAGGGAATGATGAGTTTAACAGTGTCCATGTCAGATGAGGAAAGGAGAGAGTGAGGGATAGAGAGAGCTGTATTGGGAACAGAGGATGGTCACGTAGGTGTACGCTGGCCCTGTAAAATTTCAGCCGTTATTATTCGCTATAGCATGAGATCACGGCTTGTTTTACTGCCTCACCATATATGTTTAGACTGGTCTTCTATTGTTTTTTTATTTAAATATACTTGTAATTACGCTCCTATTTGCATGTACAAATAGAACATATATAATACTGCTGAAAAAAATCTTACAATTAATTTTTCCAAAAAGTGAAAATTAAAGGACCAAAAGGCAAAAGGCTTATTTTGTCACCTAGTTGCTTTTTTAATACCTTTGAACTATGAATAAGCTGATGTCCCAATACTTTTGTCCATGTTTTGTATATATTTTGGTGTAGCATAATGCCCCAGACTGGGGGTTTGCCTGATCAGCCACACTGTGCTGATTGTAGCTGTATGTGCAACAGTGTAAAATCACGTATTGGATATTTTCAAAAGACAGCAGACGTCTCCAAACTTTTGAGTGACATTTCTTATTTTTTCCACGTGTAAAGCAGAGCTCCCTGCAGAGACCTAACAGTAAACAGAGCTGTTTGGTTCATGTGCTCCACTCCACACAGCCTGTCTCTCTGAAAGAAATGGACAGTGTGACCTTCCCTCGGCGAGCAATCACAGAATGGACTGTTTAGAGTGAATGCTTCCCAGACGTGCTGTCTCACTCAGAGAGAGAGCGAGAGAGAGCGAGAGAGAGCGAGAGAGAGCGAGAGAGAACGAGCGAGAGAGAGAGCGAGAGAGCGAGAGTGCACAAGCAAGATGGACATGCTTAAAGGAGAGCGAGAAAGAGAAAGTAGATTAAATTCAGCCATCAGGCCTGAGGAGAAGAATCTGCATGACCTATCTGACTCTTCCACTTTCAGCATGTGTTCTTAAAGCACATCAGGAGACTGATCCCCTCACACACACTCACACATTCACTCGACGGGTGTCGGAGTGTAATCAGTGGAACCGTCTGCAAGCACAGCGCAGTTGGGAGCAGATACTCTTAGTCACACTGCAGTGACGAGTCTTGCCTCGAGAAGCACAGTTTTCCTGTAATCTCTGCACTCTGAGACTGTACTTATTTCAGGGAGGAATTGATGTTGTAAGGTTGAGATGTACCTATGTGGAATTCCAAGGACAATAACCAATAAGTGAGACCTTGTTTTGCCCAGTACCAATCATGTATTTATCTGGTACGAGTATGAGCTGTAGGTGAACCGAATAATGAATACAGTAACAAAGGGCAGTCACAGTAGATTAGGTCATCCGATGCTTGTCAGTCCTGAGTACTGCCAGGGCTGCTGAGCCTCTGTCATACTCCCCTTGCCTGCTAATTTCTAATGCTTAAAGAATGTCTAACATTAGTCATGTCCTAATATGGTCCATAGCTGAAATGAAAGGACTTAATAATGCTCAATAAAAAATAGAGGAACATCTTTCACTAATGTACCCTCAAAGGTTAATCCATTAAAAAAAAAACCCCATACTTCGTTTTTGTTTGTCTGTATGGATGGACAAGTATAACTATAGTTGTTACAGGCTTGAAAAATGTAGTATGGCTAACAGTGGATGGAGACCGATGGCCACCGATGTCCTTTGGCTTTTGGTTTAATTAGTTAATAGCAAGTTCAATCTCTCTTTCTCTCTCTCTGTCTCTCTGTCTCTCTGTCTTTGTTCTAAGCAGTGCTGTGACCTGGGCTATCATGCCTCTCTGAATCGGGCTTTGCGGACCTATCTTTCGGCTGAGTATAACCTGGAGACGTCTCGCCACGAGGGCCTGGACATCATCGAGAATGCTGTGGATAGTCTGGACCCTCGTAGTGACCGCCAGCGCTTTATGGAGATGTACCCCACCGCTTTCTGTCCTCCAGTCAAATTTGAGTTTCAGTCACACATGGGAGATGAGGTTAGAATCTCTTTCTCTTTTTTTTTTCTTGCTCTCTTTCTCTCTCTTTCTAATTTTGCTCTAAATCACATTAAAGTAAACAAAACAGTATCACGAGTTTTGGGTCATTCAACAATCAGACACCCTTACCCAGGTGACCCAGCTGGGGTTGATCAAGTCCCGGCATGTGATCCACTTGGAGGCTTCAGAGATCTGGCCTTTGTGTTTTTGTGGCAGGAGTTTCTGGGAACTTCAGTTGCCTCCCCTGTTAAAGGAAATAAATGTATAGATAACGAGAGATCCTGAGTATCTACCACAGGACATCTTCAGAGGTCTTATGAAGTCCATGCCTTAATTGGTCATAACTGGTTTATTGGCACAAGTGGGACCTGCTCAATGCTTTATGGGTGTTTTTAATGTTATGGCTGATCAGAGTGTACTGTTGTGCAGAAATGTTGTGATTGTATTGGTGGTTATATTGTTATCACACTCCACGAAGTTCTTTCAGATTTCATGTAAAATGAGCTTGTTTTCATACAGACTCCTATGTTAACCTCATTTTTTTAAACCTCTGGTTTAGATTACAGTAGCTCAATACTGCCGTGGAAAAGGATGGCTAATGAGGAGTTGGATTAGCTGTGGTTAGAGGGGTTTCATTTCCCAATTTTAATATGTCTCAGGCACCAGAGCAGTGTTTACACACAGAATGTGTGGATCAAATCACATTGCTTTTCTCACCCTCAAGGTGCTTCTCTTATTGCTACTTTATTGAATTTTGCTCCCTAATTGGCTGTTTTGTCACTAATATCATGTGGGTGCAAAGTTTACAACCAGTTGCTTTGTGGTGTAGAAGCCTTTGTCAGCAGAAACAGATGGAATTGAAAAATGTTTGGCAGCCTCATAGCTAACCATGAGGATTTTTCCAGGGGTATCTGATTCTTTCCCAAGGGGGGGAATTTAGGAGAATTGTGGTTGTCATTTGGGGAGAATTACAGGTTGCCTCCAGCTGTTCATTCTGCAGGTTTGAGGGAGGGCATTGAATGCTGGGTTGTCTGATGTGTTGCTCTTTATCTTCCTCAGGTTTGTCAGATCACAGCTCAACCCCCTGTCCAGGCTGAGCTGGTCCTCAGGTTTCAGCAGCTACAGTCCCGTCTGGCCACACTGAAGATTGAGAATGAAGAGGTAAGCAGGACTTGGTCCCCTGGGTTGAGAATGGTCAGAATATTTAGATATGTGGATATCCAACCATGTTAGCATTGGTTAATCAGGCAAGTGTAGTTTGGGATAGGTGTGGAATATTTGGACTAGTGGTGTAATTAAAATTCCTTCCACACACACATATTCAGACAGTCACAAATACCTGGGTAATTACTGATAATTAAACAAAAAGGGGTTAAGTGTCACCAGATTTGAGATCCCAGTGAAGTTGACTAAGCATTTTTCCTGCATGAGACCTAGTAAAATTCCCAGTTAATTCCTAGACCGCTATTGTGGGAATCAAGGCCAGGAGATCACTGTACAGCAACATCCATGTTGAAAATATGGAAATTTCCATCCATCCATTTTCTATACCACTTATTCCTGAATAGGGTCACGGGGGAGCCGGTGCCCTGCCGGCAACTCTGAGCGCAAGAACAGAAAATAACCCTAGACAGGGAGCTTGTCCATCGTAGGGCTCACACACACTCACAACCACACATTCACACATTCAGGGCCACTTTAGAGTCACCAATGTGGAACATTTTATACTCTTTGTTTAAAAAAGAAGATATTTGAGTGCTGTGTAGAACAGTGGATTCCACACTGGTGTTGAAAACGTCCTGCTTTAATTGGCGTAGCTGTCTCTACTGTCCTGGTAAGTGTTTTGACTGCATTTAACTACAAGAGTGAAGTCAGGATCTTGGATGATCACCACCCCAGCTCATACTCCCCAACGTTTCCCCCAAAGTGTTGCATGAATCACCTGCATTCCAGAGGTTTATACTCCTCTGCTCCAGAGGGTCCTATTCTGGGAATTATCTGTAGGGATTAGATTGTGTGTGTGTGTGTGTGTGTGTGTGTGTGTGTGTGTGTGTGTGTGTGTGTGTGTGTGTGTGTGTGTGTGCATTTGCACATCTATGTCAGCAATGGGTGCAACTTACAGTAGCTGAATGTATTCACTAGAAGGGGTGTTCACAAATATTTGGACATTTAGTGTATCTTAACATGGATAACAGCAGCACCTGTTCTGCACCAGAACAGAGTTATTATGTTGTGAAGCTCCTGCAGAGATATTGAAGCCAAATCCTTAAAAGACATACTTGATCTCTTTTTAATGCACCAGAATGAGACAGCATTACAGTAGATTTTTGTGCATAATTGAATTGCTAAGAGCTAATGGCAGGAGAGGCTATGGAGGGAATGGCCGAGGATGATAGTGATGTCCTCACTGCAGTGTTTCTGCTGTCCTTTGGTTAACCCCAATGATGAACAAGCAGACTCCTCTGTCACCCTTCTCCATTTCCGAACCCCGTCTGACTCTTCTGAAGCTCATCCCAGGGCTGTTTCACCTGAAACGGCCTTCAGACTGCTGATGTGTGGATGCCTGCAGAATTAAAAAGTGAACAGTCAGGAAGAGATGCAAGAGATGCACTCCCTTTGGTGGCATTATCACAAGCGATCATCTGCCCTTGTTCTACTCTTATCTCCATTCCTTCATTCTACAGCATCACATTCCCATGCTTTTCTTGGGACACAGAGTGTCTAGAATGTACACAGTGAGAGAGGGAGCTTTAGATGTGTGAATGGGTATACACACATGGTGTTTAGTTCTGGGTTGTAGCTTGAATGTTCTACCTGCTGTTCATCTCCAGGATTGCGAAGAATGGTGTGCGAGATCCCATGTCCAATACATGATCTCTAAGTAAACAGTGTATTCTTTCTGTGGAGGACCTGGCAATTAGCTAGCTTTCAAATGTGTGGTATCTCCCTCCTCCAAGCGTTCACCCATAAGCCCCATTCATTACACTGTGATGAATGGACCAATAGAAACTCTCCATTATAGCAGCATAGTTTCTATCCTCTAATCAGCTGCGTGTTATTGTGCAGTTACTACCTGCTGGATGTTTGAGGTTTGCATATTTTAGTCTCCAAGAATTTTTGTGATGTACTCAGAAAGGTGCACGGGCTATTGCCCTCTATTCATGTCGAGTTTTATTTTCAGAGATATATGGGACACGAGGTTCTTGGCAGTCTCGTCCAGGATGTGCTTTTGAAGTGTGTGTGCTGTGGGGCATTATGGCCTAAGCTGCCGTCAGTGTTCTGTCCCAGATGAAAAGCCAATGGGGAAGTACTGTAGTGGGCCATGGTCCTCTTTAGGCTGGTGCAGCAGAAGCAATGAGCATAGGATGTGAGCTCAGGGCATTTCCTGGAACACTGATATGGCTCAGGGCACCATGAAACTGTCAAAAACGGACCAAATGTACAGCTACAGTGACCGGGAGAAGAGCGCTGTGTACATCCCGGATGCAGAGCAAGGTCTTCTCCAGCTGAAAAGTTGCACTGAACTGGTGCAGCTGTTTCCTAAAGCCAGTTCTGCATTACAGAGCAGAGCGGAGAGAGAGGGAGAGAGAGCAAGCCAGCAACTGATGAATACTTTATTAGCTTTACTGACAGTCTCCATATACCACTCACCCTGAGACATGCTCTCACACACCTTCAGCAGAAAGCTGGGAAGCGTTTGCTCTTATCCCTCAGCACGCTTTTCATCTCACTTCATTCCCTATTCCTCTCTCGTTCCTGTTTTTCCTCCTGCAAAGCTAATAATTTAATGAAGTACACAGTGTTTGCAGGAGAGATTAGGAGATGAGACATCAGTGAGACGGATGTGCACTTTCATATCGCTTGTTCTGTCTCTCTTAGTCTTTGTTTCTGGTTCTTTCACCCACCCACCCCCTCTCTCTCCCTCCTCCTAGTTTTCTAATAGAAATTCTTCCTGCATCTCTCACTAAAACCACAGCAGTCCAAACTGCTGCTCTCTGTGGGAAGTATCTGTTTGTTTTGCTGGAGATAATCCTCAGGGAAGCACATCAAAGCTGAGGAGATGTGTGCCCTGAGCCTACTGCCGTGTGAAACCACTGATTGCTGATAGCTCATCTAACAGTTATCTGTCTGCTGTTAACCAGGCTGCTACACACCTTAGTAGAGTGCTAATCATAATAAAAGTGCTAAAGAGGGGCTCTCTGTTCGCCTCATTGTTTGACTCACATCAAAACTGAACTTTAGAAAAAAGCCCTGGTGTGAATGTTGCAATCTCCATGTCAGCAGAGCCAGTATTATAATGAATAATACATCAAATCTAATGGTTTTTAAGTAGGGAGAGTTTGTCTCATTTGTGGGAGGTCTCTGCAGTGCAGATAGTCGGGGTGTGATTATAGCTAGATGGGAGAAACAGCAGCCCAGCATAGCAGTAACGCTCTTAAAGACTTGAAGGAATAGTTTGTGAAGATTCAGATTCACAGAACTTTTCTCTAATATCAAATGCAGTTGATTCAACCTTTGATACTTAACCCTTGTGCTGTCTTAGTATTCTGTATACCGTCTAAAGGTTTGACCTCTGTCATTGCCAACAAAGGTTATGTTACATAGTATCGAGTTGAACTTTTGTTATTGACCAAATACTAATTTCCTCTCTCATCTTTATAAGGAGAACTTGCACAATCAGTGGCTGATTAAATACTTTTTTGCCCCACTGTATATTCTTTTTTTTGTACCTTCATGTTTTCTTAAGATTCTGCACAGGAGTAAACATTAATGTTTTAGTCAGACGTGGCAATTCTATAGCTTCATAAAGTAGTAGAAATGTGCAGAAATATAAACAATGGTTATTTTTCACTTTTTTTGGAGATGCTTTAGGAAAAGTTTTTAAACAAAAAAGAAATTCTGTGCAATTAAAATGGAACATTTCATAAGAGGAGACATTAGTTAGGTTTAGTTAGTTTACTGGGACTGTGAGACTAATATCACATTAGAAGCTGTTTATTAATAGAAGTTATATTTGCGTATGTGTTTTCTGACCTTGTGTGAGGCGTTATGATTGATAAGAAAGTGGTTAAAACGTCACTGAGTAGCTGAAACATTAGTTTTTCCAATGCTTGACTGCAATGGTGTCATGCCAGACTGTCACTCAGACAGCACAGGCACTTTGACTTTTGACAGCATTAATAAGATCCTGCAACCAGTTTACCTCCCTTTTATGAAAGCATACGTTGGTGCAATATTGCTACATGACATTGCTCATCACATACTGCTATTGTCTTACAAGCTTGCCTTGAAGACACAGATACCATGACATGGCCAGTCGAATCACCAGATCTATCCCTGATTGAAAATGTATGGGATGCTGTTGGACATGCTATCAGCACAACACCCCATATCGCAAAATCTACAGGAACTGAGTAAGAATAATCGAGCTTCATGGTATTATCACAGGCCACCATTAGGATTTTCTGTAACTCTTTTCTGAGACAAACTTACTAACATACACCTAATGCCTGACTATTGCCTAATGCCAGGTGTCGGCTAGAGGGGTATAAAGCCCCCAGCACTGAGCTGTGGAGCAGTGAAACTGTGCACTCTGGAATGATGGTGCGCCATCCAATACTTTTGGGATGAGTTGTGGAATTGGGGATGAGGTGGGGATGGTGAACATCCAACCTCCTGACCTTAAAACGTTCTGGTTGCTGAATGCAATCAAATCCTCACAGCAGTGCTCCAAATCTAGTGGAAAGACTTCCTTGGACAGTTCTCCAACTGAAGCAGGATAAACAAAGAATGAGCAGGTGTCCCAATGCTTTTGTCTGTATATAGTATGTAATGTACAATGTTTTCATACAGTATTCATTCAAATGTCTGAGACCATTTGTCATCTTTTTTCCACTGTCGTCAAAATAACTGACTCTTGAGTTATTCTGAGTGATTTTCAAGATCTTCAAAGCTGTAGAGCAGCTTAGAAAACATGCCAGAACTTCAGCCTCTTCATCAGCTTAAATGCCTTTTCTCTCTTCTTCATGAGAGGCCCTGCTGGACGCAGTGTGCTCCTCAGAGGGTTCAGCTGCACAGGAAGTCATTGATTGAGTTTAAAAATCTCTTTTTAAAGTGGCTATGTGGTGAGGCTCTTTCATTTGACACTCTTGATGTATGTGAAGCAGATTGATTCCCTCTTTATTCTCATGCATTTCTGCTCTGCTCTGACTTGCAGGGGTTCGCCCCTCGGTTGTGTGCTATTTGAAGCTTGCCCTTTCTTCCAGCCACCTCAATACAGAATGTGTACACAAACAGGTGTGGCGGCTCTTTTGGAGGAGATGGTAACCGAAACTCTTACACGGAAAAGCAGAGGAGTCTGAAACATGTGACTGCAGTGGTCACAGTGTGTACGAACTGAAACAAAGGCAAATGAGTCATCCAGGTCGAAATGGGCCAGCGTCAAGACAGGTCTGATCCATGGGACTCGGCTACTGGTCTCCATTAGCTTTGAGGTCATCCTCCATTGATTCGTATTGGATGAGGAGGCTTTAGGGTGCGGCTCAGCCTGACCCTTAGGGTTAATGGGGGGGGTATGGACTCACTGGGCGTGACTGAGGCCTTATATTGCCTGTAAAACCTCATGCTGATGGCTATGAAGGTTTCCTAGCTTTTACTACATTGGGGAGTAGAGAAGGAACTGAGACCAGCGGGCAAAGCAGAGCAAACCAGCAGAAGAAAAGGTTTTCCTCAAGATTGAAGCAGAACCACATTTTAAAACTTTAAAAGTCAACATATACTATATTGACTCAGCCCATATCCATATAAATATCAATATAAATTTCAATATATTGCCCAGCCATACCTTTAACGAGTGCATACATTTTTAATGTGTTAACATTAGATAGATTGATAACTTTATTAATCCCAGAGGGAAAGTCACATATCAGAGCAGTGTAATGATAGCAAGAGCAGAAAGAGCACAGCACTCAAGCTTTACTTAAAAAAAAAACATAATAATTAGGAGCTATACTAAATACAAAAACTAAAACTACCAACAGAACAGAGGTGCGTCGTTATGAGTATTAGTATTAGAACAGGTAATCCTGTCTGTTGTGTATGTAAAGTGTCTGTGCAAAGATATGAACAGAAGATCTGAATATTGTCTGTGCAAAGAGATATGAATAGAAGAGCAGTAATGTGAGTCAGGACAGATGGACCTAGTCAGTTACGAACATGTGTTGATAAAGTGATAGGAGTAGTAATGTCCAGCCAAAATTAGTGAGCCTGTCCTGTTAGTTGTTCAGTGTGTATTAATGTCCTGATACAGTGAAGAGGAGTTGTACAGTGTGATCGCTGTTGGTACAGATGGCCTCCTGTACTGCTCCTCGCTACAATGGAGCTGAATGAGTCTGTTGCTGAAAGTGATCTGCTCTCTTGGAGGAGGTGATAGTCCAGGATAGTGATCTGTTTGTTGAGAATTCTCTTTTCCACCACTGCCTCAAAACTCTCCAGTGTGCATCCAAGAACAGAGCCAGTCAGTTTGTCGATCTTCTTGGTGTCTCCACCTTTTGATGCAGCCTCCCCAACAGACTGCTGCAAAGAAGACAGCACCCACAACAATAGACTAGTAGAAGATGTCTAACATTTTGCTGCACCCAATGAAGGAACTGAGCTTCCTCAGAAAGTAAAGTCTGCTCATCTCATTCTTGTACACAGCCTCGGTGTTGGCCCTCCAGTCCAGTTTGTTGTCCAGCAGGACACCCAGATGTTTGTACGTGTCAACCATCTCAATGTTCTGATCCATGATGATAACACGTCTCATTGTCCTCTTCTTCCTTCTGAAGTTCACCACCGTTTCCTTGGTCTTGGTCACATTAAGGAGCAGACAGTTCATCTCACACCACTCCGCAAAGCTGCTCACTAAGTCCATCTGTCCATTCCTGATGCACCTAAAAATTTCTCAAAGTGGCACAGATCTGATCTGTACTGGAAGTCTGTGGCATACAGGATGAAGAGGAAGGGGAAGGGCACAGTTCCCTGAGGTGCTCCAGTGTTGCAGACTAGAAAATCAGACTGGCTGGTTCCCAACTGCACATTCTGGGGCCTATGAGGCCGGTAATCCAGCACCCGGGTTATCATGGACTTATGCACATTCATTTTATCCATCTTCTCTCTAAGCATGAGCGGTTGGAAGGTGTTAAATGCGAATGGTGTTGTTCTGGTCCAGATGGGAGTGTGACTTCTGCATTAAGTAGATTTACACCACACCATCCACACCAACCTTCTGTTGATAAGCAGACTGCAGATGGTCCAGGAAATAGCTGACCTGAGGTCTGGAATGTTGCAGTCAACAATCTTTCCAGGAGCTTCATGACATGGGATGTGAGGGCCACTGGTCTGAAGTCATTGAGAGAAGAGGCAGATGACTTCTTTGGAACAGGAACCAGACTGGAGATTTTCCACAGCATAGGAACTTGGTCTTGCTTCAGACACAGTTTAAAGAGACACAGTACTCAGTACTCTTTGGCTGATTTCATCTGGTCCAGCTGCCTTGCTCAGTTTTAGATTGTCCAGCTGTCTCTTGACTTTGTTAGATGCTTTTGCTTGACTTGGTCACCTCTGGTGGGGGATGAGGATCTTTGGAGAATGGATGTGGCAGGAGGGGTTGTGTGGAAGAGTGTGGACACAGCAGTGGTGGTGAGGAAGAAAGGCTACTGCTACTGGAGGTTGGGGTGGGGGTGGGTGATGTGCTGAACCTTTTGGCAGTGTCTAAATTGTCCCCCACACTTTGTGGTTTAGCACTGATACCAGTGATTTCCCTCATGCCATCCCAGGCCTCCTTTATTCTCATGATTAATATTAATATATCTTAATATCTTGTTAATATTATTAATTTCAACCCTCCAACTTGTTAGTGTACTGTCAGAGCAGTATGACTTTGTAACAAGTACTGAAAGTGAGAATAGAGTGAGTGAGTGGGGCCTCGTGCCAGCACTGTTCTGTAAAGCTCTCTGATGGGATGCTCAGAAACAGTCCTTGACATTTATAAGCTTATGGAAATGCTGTGTGGCCAGCAGAGAAGAGGCTATGGAAATGAATTCTAAAAGCCTGAATGAATAACATCTCTCCCAGGCGCTCCAAGTGCTGCAGATTGATTGCTTTGGTCTGGTGTCGTGTTCAAGGTCTGATGCATTTGTCACAGTGAACATGGCAGGTAGGGACGGTCGGAGAAGAGAGGGTTCTCTGCATATTCTCGCAGTATGCGAGCTGCTCAGGGCCATGTTCCTCTCTGCTGCCTACTTTTCCTGCTACTGACTTGTCGTAACATAGTGGTTTTGACACCACATAGACTTCAAGCTTTCTTTTTTCTTGTGGCACAGAGAAACAGCAGCTGAATTGAAACCTTAACAGATTTTTTTTTATTAGTTAAGCAGAAATGAAAGAAAAGTACTTCCGTTTGTGTTACTCAATTGAATTTTTGGTTCCTTGTAGATCAAGAAGACCTCTGAGGCCACTCTGACCACCATCCAAGACATGGTGACCATTGAGGACTATGATGTCTCAGAGTGTTTCCACCACAGCCGTTCCACGGAGTCAGTGAAGTCTACTGTTTCCGAGACATACCTCAGCAAACCCAGTATCGCCAAGAGACGTGCCAACCAACAGGAGACTGAACAGTTCTACTTCATGGTGAAAAACAATTCTTTGAGTGCGGTTATTAGACTGTGTTGTTGATATACATCAATCGAGCATAACATTATGACCACCTCCTTGTTTCTACTCTCGCTGTCCATTTTGTTATCTCCACTTATACAGGAGCACTTTGTGGTCCAATAGTTACAGACTGTTATCCATCTTATCTTCAATGGTCAAGACCATCACAGAGGAAGTATTATGTGGGTGGTGGGACATTTCTCTCCTGAAGTGTTTAAACTCTGTGTCCATCACTGTCCACTCTATTAGACACTTGTATCTAGGTGCTACACCTTGTACCCATAAAAAGTCAAACAGAAGCTCATCTGCTTCTGAACAGTTTTTGTGTTGGTCATCCTCTAGTCCTTCATCAGTGGTCACAGGGGGTCCTTACCATTGAAGAACAGGGTGAAAGAAGGTAAACAAAGTATTCAGAGTAACAGATGGACTGCAGTCTGTAAGTACTGTATTTTCCAGACTATAAGTCGCACCGGAATATAAAGTTGCAAACCCGTAAAGTTTAAAAAAAAAAAAAACCCTGGAAAATAACATATACAAGAAGAAAAAGCTGCACCTCATTATAAGCTGCATGGTTTAAAGCGTGGAAAAAAGTAGTGGCTTATAGTCCGGAAAATATGGTACTTCAATAGGTGGTGGTGATGAGTGCATCATGAACATTGTCATAATGTTATGGCTGATTGGTATATACTGATAATGTTGATGATCTCCATTTCCAAATGGTGTTCAGAATGTCATAATTGGAGGATGTTAAAGCACTAGATAAAGAAGCGATTTTAATGGGCTTTGTCCTTTGTCCATCACTACCCTGCTTTACCCTTGCAGGCTAAGGTTTCTAATAGCCAGCTGGAGTCTTTAATCTGTTCTCATGTTGGATGCTGTTTTTGCAGAAATTCCGTGAATTTCTTGAAGGCAGTAATCTCATTGCCAAGCTTCAGGCCAAGCATGACCTCCTGAAGAGAGCTCTAGGAGAAGGTATTCATCTCACAAGACAAATCTATACAATAGATTTTGCTATTTATCTATAAAATGTATTGAAATTCTTCTCGCATATTTATTTCATAATAAATTCTAACATGTATACATTCACACATTTAATAATAATAATAATAATAATAATAATAATAATAATAATAATAATAATAATAATAATAATAATGATGATGATGATGATGATGATGATAAACTGACATGCCAGAAGTCATGAGATATCAGGCTTGGGAATGCCCACACCAGTGTACGTTGTGAGGTGTTTTCTTGTGAGCGAGGTTGAACCCTGGCCAGCATGTTCATGGCAAGGCAATACAAATTATTGGAATTTGAGCAAGGCATGATGGTGGGTGCCAGGTCAACATTCCATTTCTGAAATTGTGCAGGCATTTAACGTTCCTCAATGCACAGTGTCATGTATGTTCCATTAATATGTCAAATATGTCACCACAGCCACTGTGGTGTCCAATGTGGATGGTAATGCCTTTTATGGCATCTTTCTGGTACAAGTTTGACCATGAGGATTGAGGCATTTTAAATCCAGACACAACTTTGGAAATTAAACATCCTGTCCTAGCATTATCATGCTTCGTTCAAACATTCGATAATTCACATTATTTTGCCATGAGCATGCTGACCAGTGTTCAGTCTCGTTTACAAGATATCTCACAACTTATACAAAATATATACAGGCTTCCCAAGCCTTACCCTCAGGTATTACCATGTTCTATTTAACTTACATACTGACATCCCATGTCGTGTTGTAGGAAACCAAAATATTAACAATATATATATATATATATAATGATAATGTGGACTTTGATGATGGACAGAACGATACAAAGTTATTTTCCTTCTTCTGTGAAGTTATATAAAGTTCTACTATTAAAAGGGGTGTTTGAGTTGTTTACCCACTCAAACTCCACTCTTGTTCACTAACAAGCCTCCAGCTCTCCTGGCAAGTCCTGAGCTGTACTGCAGGCCAGGCTATCCTGGAGCGCATCACAAATCTAGTGTAAACACCCTGCCGCTGCTGTCCAGGCTTGCGCTGGTGTGAGCTGCATGGGTGGGCTGTCAGTAGAGTAGGCATGTTCTGTCCCTGCTGTCCAGCCCCAGCCTGTCTGCCTTCTCTGCTGTCAGTCAGGCTCGCGGGTATGGGCTCTCCACAGAGCCGGCCCTGCAGCTGAGTCATGCCAGGCCTGTCAGGAGATAGCCGCTTAAGAAGTGAACTGATGGATAAAAGGCTTTAGAGGGGGCTGGAGTCCAAGACGTTTAAAGTTTAAAACAAGCTTTACGTTCAAATTCAGTAAGGTGTGAATGAACGTGTGTCCAGATTGGAGCCAGATGGCCACATATGCCTTGCTGGGTGCGCATTGGGCTGAGACAGTCTAGCACATCACTGACTCTCTCTCTCTCTCTCTCTCTCTCTCTCTCTCTCTCTCTCTCTGTCTCTGTCTCTCTCTCTCTCTCTCTCTCTCTCTCTATCTCTTTCTCTCTTTCCCTGTCTCTCTCATTCCCTCTTCTATCTGTCTAGGTCACCGAGCAGAGTACATGACCACAAGGTAAAGTCATTCTCTCCCGTATTCAACATTTTAAAGGCATTTTTTCTAAGAACAGACAGAAGGTCAAAGATTGTGTAAGGCTGTGCTGGAGAAATGCAGCTTTTCCAATGAGCACTTTTGCTTTTTTGTGTACTGTTGTTTCTTTTACAATACAATCAGGGAGACCTTTTTAGAATCCATGGAATGTTTGAAGCTTTCCTCTAAAACTCAAAGTTTACTCTGGAAGTTCAGTAAGTTTTGCAGATGTTTTGCACTCTCCTGTATCTTAATTCAGTCTGGGCCCTGTGATGGGCAGGAACAATATTGTGGTCCCCAGGGTTCTGTCGCTCATCAGTCCTGTCTGCACCACCGGAGAGCTTTAGAGTCGACTCTGCTCAGAAATAGCAAAAGCCTTAAGGACACACTTTGTAAGCAGATGAAAACGCTCTCCTTCCTGCTGCGATAGAGAGTGCTGCTGTGTTGTTTTAGACACTGAAGGTGACACAGTGAAGTGTTTCTGAAGAGGCTGACTGGATGTTATTCTCAGAGAGAAATAGTTTCTCTTAAGGAATACTTGCATTGCCCTTGTGTCCCCTTCTATGAGCGTCTGAGAAGTTGTGGTTGATGTAACCTCTCTGTCAATTATTATGGAGTATTTTTAATTCTTTGATATATGAATAGTAAGTATTTGATTTGGGTCGGCCAAAAATGTTTTTATTTATGTTTTTTTTTTAATCCTCCTGTTCAAGTGTGTATATATATATATATATATATATATATATAATATATATATATATATTACTGAATTTTATATTTGTACACTTTGCAGCCTCTTGTGGCTCATGTACTGGGTAAAATCAAACAGAATGCTATGCATATAATTTGACCCACAGCATAACAGGAGGCTTAATTAATTTGCCACAGAATGAAATGTACTGATTTTCCTTTTCATTAAAATGATTATTGGCTGATTTACATTGCAGGCCACAGCTGCGTAGCATTACACAGCCTAGCCTCACAGAGTTTACAACAGTAATGAGAAGTACAAACAAACATTTTTCATTACGATTCATTTTTTTAGCATTAGAGTTTAGCCTCTGACCTAGCCATCTCCTTTCTATGCTATTGTGAAGTGTCAGCTTTTTGTTTTTGCAGCCTTAGTTTTCTATTTTCCTGAAATAGCCAACGTGCTTAATTTCATACAACTGTCACTTTACTCGTTTACTTGTTGTGCTCAAGTTTTGTTATTTAACTACCATTTGAAATTTAACTCCGGTTTTTTATGACTGTTTATTAGTATCAAGTCACTAAAAGTGGCACTTGTCTGCATTTGTATTGTGTGTTGTCGGTTATAGTTATAGGTGACAGTATGCCAGCGAGTAATGAATTTTGAGGCAAGTGTTTGCAGATTTATATGGCACTAATTTCAGTACACAGGGTGCCGTCACTTCAACAGTATTTTTTTGGCTGATGGATTTTAGTTCTGCACTGAAGGTCACATGTGAAAACAGCACTGCCCCCTCTCCACACCACCAAGCTCCTGCGCCTGGGGCTTCTCTCTCGCACATGATGGTTCTCGCTGTTCCCAGCGGGCCTGATATTTTCATGGCCTTTGATGTGTGGTGGAAGTGAGGTGTATGGACAGGAGATCGGTGTGTGCAGTTCACTGAGCTGGGCTGTGTCCAGCCCTGCAGGGATCCTTAAAGTGCGAGTCCACACGTTATTCAGTACTGTAGTGTGATGTCCACGAGGTGTGGGCAGGTCTCAAAGGTTTCCTAACATTAACTGTGTTGTGTAACATTCTGAATGTCTGTGTCTGTTTTTTTACTGAATGTTTAAAAGGAAAAATGTAATACTATGTTTTCAGTTTGTATGTGTATACTTCTCTCCATGTCACAGGCCTCCAAATCTTCCTCCTAAACCTTACAGCACTCGGAGGCCCAGACCTCGCTCTGTTTTTAATGTTAAACTGTTTAATGGCAGTTTGGAGGCTTTTATAAAGGTACTAAAGTAGAGCAGTTATGGCAAACCATGTTCCCATTGCCGTCTGTGTCATAATGATCTCCAGCAACCTACTTTAACCTCAGCCTTTGCAGAGATCATTATGGTCTGTTCATTCAGTCTGTGCACATGCAGTCTTCAAACACAGGAGAAATGTGGGGTTGTGTGAGGGTGGTGTAGGGCTGATATTTTCTGTCTGATACCAATTTTAAGGAGCTACAACTTAATGTTGTGTAACAGTGTTTGTTGTGCTTTACAGACAAATATGATCATCAGTTTTCAGCTAAATTGTTACTTGAAATTTCCGAACTCATTATTGTAGTTTGGTGATTGGCATTCTCAGATGAATTAGGAGTACCGGTGCTCTTTGTATTGTGTTTTAATGTGTAATTTTCTTTATTTCTTTGTCCAAATTTACCAGGTCATCATGTGTGCAGGATGTGATAGACATAACCAGGTGTTGTCACAGCCTGTGTGATGACTGCACATATAATAGATTGATGTTATATAAGCAAAATCATAAGTCTGGGTCTGTCACAGTGTGAAAAAAGCCACTCAATGGGCCAGATGCACAAAACTCAGAAACTATGCACTCTTTGATCTATTTTGATTTTAGTTTCATGAGTCAGGTTATTTGGTAGTATTTTACAGATACAATTAATCCACAAAATAACCAAAATGCCAAATATCACATCACCCAGTCTGTATATTGGTCAGACCTTTATATGGTGTGCGCATTGTGTGTAACAGTGCTGTTAGGCATGTGCACTCACACACCCCGTGTTCTCTCTGTTTGACGCCTTGGGCAGACTGATAACAGCTTTGTAGGCTGCTGTTGGTGGCTTGTAGTGCTGGGTCCAAATAACTGGGATTTTTGCTTCTTTCTTTTTCCCTTTCCCCCTCTGTTCCTTCTGTCCTCTCTGTCTTTGCCCATAGTCGTGGACGACGGAACTCTCACACCCGACATCAGGTAGAGACTCTTGTGCTTGGATCTCACACCGCCTGTCTGTCTCAACTAGCACCCTGTCCTCTAATGTGTCCAGCATGTGGAGCTGGGTTAATAATGAGAGTCCCATAGACTTGACAGACCAGCTATCCATTTCACTCTTTTTTAATACCTCATGTATAAGTGGTAAAATGAATATAGCCTAAGGTTTATACTAATCTTTATTCTTCCCCAGTTCCTAAGATCTAACAGTTTGTATGAGGTAGATGTTATGTATAGTTATATTAATGTTCCCATGTTTATTCAGAACTATTTTTAGTTATAAGAAATGTTAAATGGGTCCCTGTGAGCATGGTATTAAATTAAATTGGGCTTGATTTAGTTCAGGTGTTGTATAAATCTGAATAAATTTAGGCCATAGCTAGTATTTATAAATCAGTAACAGACCCCTTCTGACAGATTCAGGTCAGAAGTTTGCTCTGGATTCTCTGGATTTGTCAAAGACTAGCTGGTAAATTCTGTCACAGGCCTGTCCCTGGCACTGCTGCACAAGGCGGGGAGGCCGCACACATTCCCTGGGTTAAAAGCAGATCACAGCATTATTAAAAGCATGTAAAAGAGAAGCCAGCCAAACCCAGAACAAACAGCCCTGGCTTCAGCCAAGAGGCAATCCGATCGCAGGATTCCAACAGCTCACAGCGCACTCTCCAAGCTCTCCGAGCGCAAGAACACATAAAAATTTATTAACATAGCGTGAGGTGTAGGATTAGAAATGGCCCCTTATCTATGGTAATAGACACATTCTAGTCAAAACTTTAGTGAAAAGTCTGAAATGGATCACTTTTCCACACTTGGTCTGTAATGCCGCCGCTTCATGGAGTCTTTTGTAAAATACTAACACTCAGCATGCTTTACGGTTTAACCCTTAGAGGAGAGGAGTTGTTTTTGCATCAAAAAACATGATACAGATTTCAAAATAAGATCATTGATTTTTAACAAATATAACAAATTTTACTCTGCAAAGTACAAAGAAATGTTGTCTGTTCAACATTTCTACTTTATTTACATGTGGTTATCATGCACATTCTATTATTTCTATTAATTTAATTCTATTATAGGCTGTCTATGTATATTGTTTTGTTTCATGATGTGGAAACTCTTCATTATGTGGAAATTAGAGCAGTTTTTGTGCATACATAATTTAGATAGATAGATTAGAAAAAAATCCCAATCTAACATATGACATTGACATATGGACATTTGTTCATCTGTTTTTAAAAAATTACTTGTAAAATGTAATTTGAATTGCAATTTTTATTGTGAGAATTTCTTATAAAATTAGAGTCAAATGCAGATGAATAGAACAAGGCATCCAGCATAGAACCCAAAATTCAACATGCAACACTTGTGTGTCTGATTGCTTCATTAGTGTTGTTATAAGAGTGCTTTCAGTATCTACTAGTGCGTTTCATAAAACAGGAATATTGTAAGAACATGTATTTGTGTTCAGAATTTCATTAAAAAAGTGTCATATTTTTATATTTTTTATATGTAACATATGGTCCTGATCATGATGACATGGATAAGATGATGAATGACTTTCACAATGTACTTTTTTTGGGTGCACTAATAGTTTTGGTCACCTTTGGAGTCTGCTATTGCTGTTTGCCACCATTTAAATCATGTTATTTTAGGAGGGAACTTGGAAGGCAGTCGAGGGAGGGGGGTTGTGTTGTTACGCACGTTTTTATACCACCAGCTAGTTGTGCCAGTGAAAGTCAAGTCAAAGCCATAATAAGTCACAGAAAAATGTCACAGCTTGAGTTTGCCAAAATTAGCTGGAAGATTTTTAAGAAGAACATGACATCCATTTGCCTCACTCGTGCTGAGCAGACTCCAAGGGTGACCAAAAACCTAGAATCAAGAACTGAAAGTGCTCTTATATCTGTATTATTAGAGCAATTTCACACTCCTGAGTCAGCACACCTCGGAAGCCCCAAGTTTCAAGCCTGATGGTACCTTGAAATTTCTACACAGTAAAACAAATAAAAATAGCCTGTATTGGAATCAAAAATGTGCACACCACTTTGGTGTGGCTCAACAGATAACGGCACCAGTGAACCACCACACCATGTGGGAGACTGGGGTTCGATTCCCAATCTGGGCAGCTATGCTGGGTTACACCAAAAAGAGTCATTGGGCAAATCTCCTAACATTACTCTGGCCCACCTCTGTAATTTGAGTGACCTTGTCATTCTGGATAAGAGCATCAGCTCATTGCCATCAAAGTCAAAATGTAAATGTCAAATGACATCAGACATGATGCTCATTCTGTAGAATATCTCCATTAATTTAAAATGTATTATGAAAGTGATTCATACAAAAATGACTTTTTTTTTTTTTTTACTGACATCTCTAACTACTCACTCTAAGGGTTAAAATGAATGTAAATGTTTGCATGCAGACATTTCCTGATCTTTGTGCTCTTTTAAAGGACTCTGGACAAGCAATCCCACGAGTGGTCGAGAGCTGCATTCGATTCATCAATCTTTACGGTAAGCCATTTACATTTACATTTGCGGCATTTAGCAGACGCCCTTATCCAGAGCGACTTACAAAAGTGCTTTGCTGTTTACTTAGAATATCCTTAGCTAGTAAACAAGGCTGGAGTCTAGAGATTCCTCATGTTTAGACCATGTTGAAAACAAATGTCTGATTGGGGACCAACAAGATTCAGAATAAATCTTTATGGAGTTAAATACTCTTGAAACAGATGAGTCTTCAGTCTGCGTTTGAAGACAGTGAGGGACTCAGCTGCTCGGACTCCCAGGGGAAGTTCGTTCCACCAATTTGGTGCCAGAACAGAAGAGTCTGGATGCATGTTTACCTTGTATTCTGAGGGATGGTGGGTCAAGCCGAGCTGTACTTGAAGCTCGAAGGGCTCTTGGTACAGCTTGATTTTTGACCATTGCCATCATGTATGGAGGGGCTGGTCTGTTTTTGTCAAACATTTTTACAATGCACATAATTACATGGCACAGACTGCGGCCTGCTGTCGTTCTAGCCTGAGAATAGCTCAGAGAGGAAGTTTACTGTAGTACCTCTGTTCCGGCATCTCTTTTCTTTTAAGCTAACTGCCACCTGTCCTTTCACTGGCCTGGACCGCTCTCTAGCCTGGCTCCAGGCATAGGGCCAGCCATTGTCTGCACATTACTGTTTGGGTGTGTCTCAGATTTTCTTGCACACCGCCATTTGGTTTGTTGCATCCTAGGCCAAGTCGAAACCAGTTCAGTAATGGTGGACGTTATGTCCCCTATCAAAGTCAAAGTCAGTGCAGAGAAAGACCTTCATACTTCTGTGCCAGTGTGTCACAGGAGGGAGATTAGAGGTGGTTTGACACCCAGTAGCAGCTGACCTTTTCAACTGTTGATAAAGAAAAGGACAAAAGGGACAAACTATTTTCTCACAGTGATAATAGAGTATCATCTTTGCAGGGTAATAGTGGGGACAGAACCATAGAAATGGTGGAAAGAAAAATGTGAGTTTTTGGAAGTATGGAAATTGAGTTCTGTAATGCAGTAGCAAGAGGCGGGACCTTACTGGTCACATCACCACATGATCTTTTTAGACTGTTCCAGTTGTGTGACCAATAGGCTATTAAGAAGTAGTCTTCATAGGACAGTCCTGCCAGGGACTCACCCTACCACGACTACAGCCTAGGCTTTGAAATGCAGCTCAAAACAGAAACATGGGCATCTACTATAGTTCACGTGGTGAACCAAAGCAGACCACATGAAAACCAGTATGGGCAGACACGAGGGCGAGACAGAGCCACACATTACAGTCAGTATCAGTATTAGCCTACACTCAGACTTTCAGTTTTGCTATCTGAAAAAGTTGTTTGTGCCTATATAAATAAACATATGCCCTTAGGTAAGTGAAGTATGTCTTGTCATTCAAATCCACTACTATATTAAGTTGTTCCTCTATGTGTGGCCGTCCTACAGACGAGACCGAGAAGACAGCGTTTCTAATTAATCTGTGCTGACCCTTCACTATGCTTCTTATTAAAAACTAATCCAGGCCCTAGGACTATTGTTGAAGTTGATTGCAGCCTCTCTCTCCCTCATTAATTATCTTAGCACAGTGAAAGGGAGCTTTTCTAAAGTGGATGACTGGTCTTTTCAGCTTGCATTTCACGCTTCTGCCTGTGAGCTGACTTGACTCTTCAGCCAGTGTTAATGGACATCTGGACAAGACTGCGTGTGGTGTTGAGTTTTAACTCCTCTCTTTTTTTCTGTCTTTCTTTCTCTCTCTCTCTCTCTCTCTCTCTCTCTCTCTCTCTCTCTCTCTCTCTCTCTTCTCTCTCTCTCTTCTCTCTCTCTCTCTCTCTCTCTCTCTCTCTCTCTCTCTCTCTCTCCCTCCCTCCCCATCACAGGACTTCAGCATCAAGGCATATTCCGTGTGTCAGGCTCTCAAGTTGAAGTCAATGATATTAAGAACTCGTTCGAGAGAGGTGGGTGGTAAAGTGTTGTCACAGTGTCGAGCTAGCGGCTCTGAGAGTGCTAACATTTCGAACATTATAATGACTCTGTTATATAAGTGTAGTGGCTCTTATCAGCCGTGACTCACGCTGAGTTCATACTGTAAGTGAAGCTTACGTTTACTGGTCTATCTATGGTAGTGTTTAGTTTTTTTTCTAACATGTGCAGGATTTTATTGTGACAGGTTTATATTCTTGTGAAAAATTAGGGTTGCACATGAAACGCTTTCTTTTTTCCCCCACATTTTAAAACATATTGACATTTGATCTTCATTTGAGCAGTTTTGAGAGATGGAGGTGATATAACTAAACACAAAAATAAAAAATAATTAATGTGATATTAAATTTTGTGAAAGAGAAATACAGTTTTCTTGTAAGGAAAAAGTTAGGACACCCCCCACATTTATTAATACTTTAAAACTAATAATGGTATCAGGTTCAGCACATCAGCTGCAGATGATCAGAACATGGTTAGGGAGGATTTTGAAGGTGTCTGTCATCTTTAAACCGCAGACATTAGTTTGGTTTGCTCTTTACTGTTGAAGTAAAATCCAGAGAGCTCTCTGAGGTCTTCAGCGAGACGATTGTAGATGCATATGAGTCTGGAAAGGGATTTAAAAATATCTCAAAACAATTAGACATCAGCTGTTCCACTGAATTTGTTTTTTTACAAGTAAAACAACTACCAGCATGGATATGGACATCAAGCTGTTCAAGCATGTTCAGCCTGAGAGCAGACCACATTATGTGTAAAGTTCACAAGAAATTTGCATTTCTATTTATTACATTATACATAAAAAAATGACTATGTGCTGTATATATAAACACTGCTTAGCATTTATTACCATCTTAACAAGAAACTTGCTTTTTATTTCATTCATTAATTGCATTTTTGGTGAGCTGTTCTTGAAACCCTTAACAAATGTAAAGGTTAACTTCCATTTGCAGCCAAATGCTGAATGGAGATATGACAGCAACATGCCTTTTCCCCGTGTCCAGTGCTTGTGATGGATAGGAAATTGCATTAGTTCTTGGCATTACACACTTGTTAACCGAAGCACTCCTCCTGCAGTTATGCAGTGGGGCATCTCTGTTTAGATATGAATATAAACACCTAGTGCAGAATATAATATATTGAACTATGTTGTGTCTCCCAGGTAACGACCCTCTGACGGACGATGAGAATAACCATGACATCAACTCAGTGGCAGGAGTCCTTAAACTGTACTTCCGGGGTCTGGAGAATCCCCTTTTTCCGAAAGAGAGATTTAATGACCTCATCTCCTGTGTCAGTAAGTACACGCAGTTCACTTTTCCTATGGGAAATATGTACACAACTACAAATGTGTACATATGAGATGGTCACAGATAAAGTCTCTGTGTTCCATCACGTCCTATAGAACCGGTCACACACAACCCTGTCATTCCCACATACCAGGGTCACAAATGAAGGTCCAAATGTGTATTTTTTGTATATTTCAAAATGAAGCACAAAGTTTGTGGACCAGTGGACTGAAATGAGCAGAAACATGGGAGACTGCTTGCTTGATGGAATTTGTGCTGTTGTTAATATACTTTCCTGAGCTTTTCATAGGGATTCTCAGTACTTTCAGGACAATGAACAGCAGTTTTCATATAACGTAGACTAGCCAGTCTAATTAGTTATAGCATTGTTTAGTATTTTATACATTTTATTTTCCTCTATTTATTCTACCAATACAAATTACTCTTGAGTGGCTCAGTGGTGTAATGCACTGTGATCCAAATCAGAGTGTGAAAGAGCAATATTGGCAATGCTCTCTCCCCACATCACCCAGAGTGATGCTCGCTGGCACAGGTGTCACAATTGGAGTGTTGTATTGGAGCTGGGAACCCTGCACTTTCCTCCAAGTACATTGGCTGCCCAACAATGGCAGCAGTTAAAAAAAGGCGGTGGCTGGAAGTGTGTGCATGTTCTCAGCCCTCTAGTTAATTTGGAGGTGGGTAATCAATGCTTCCAACTTGGGTTGGAAATTGAGATAAAAATATATATATAATGGTGGTGCACTTTGGCAATTCCAATTGTTTACAAATCTCATTGTAACGCTATGCAGTTTGACAGATTCTTGATGGTCAGTGTAAAAGAGTTTCATTCATTGCTTATGGAGGCCATCCATCTTTGTGCTGTGCTTGCTTTCTCACACTGAAGGCCGACAGTAGATACAAACAGGCAGTTATTAGCTCTTCACTATTGCAGTAACACTAGAGTTCTTCAGTGAATGTTCTGAAGCTTTTCTTCAACTCTGGCTGCTTCACACACACTGCTCTATACAGCAGTGTGTCAAACCCTGCTATGACACATGCCAGCATCAGCTAGGCTTTGTGTTGGAGTCAATAGCACATTGTCGGGTTGCTGGTTTAAAAGGACATAGTGATTGCTATACATCAGCGTGATCAGAGAGGCTTTACTGTGCACTCATTGATTGGGCCATTACTTAGTGGAATGGAAACTGGGTTGTGGTGGAAAGGGACATTATTAGGCAATTGGAGAGAATAGTTTGTGTGTGTTTGTGTGATTGTGAAATAGAAAGAAATGTTCTGTTTACATGTTTTACAAAGAATGGGGGGGTTACCCTTGGATTTTTTACATTTATGTTCATTAGTAGACATAAGGCCTATTCAGATTGGATTCATTTTTTAGTTTGTATTGACTGTGTTGTAGAGCATGAAGCTGCCCCACACAGATCAAGGAAAAGGTCAAGTATTCCTTTTTCTTTTTGTGTGAGACTGAGACTGAATGTGGCACTTAGCAGTTGCCTTCCTGGAAAAATATGGAGAAAGTGTATCTGAACAAGACTAAAATGGACAGTCCATCAAATGATTCACTGAACAACATGCAATTCTGCCCATAATTCCCATAAAGGAGGAGGAGAAAAACACAGACATGCCTGATCCAGAAGGCAGTACTAGTGCATTCCATTTGAAATGTCACAATGTCTGAGTTCCAAGTGAGAAATCTTAACTGGAATACCCCCACAAGGCAAATATTCGACTCAGAAAGTCAGGAGAGCCTCAACAAGGTTGCCCACACTTCAACAGTAGTAAAACTATTATACAGTTTACTCCTGTTACTATCTATTTGTGTCTTATTAAATCAGTCATATACACACTTCTGTCCAAAGTGTGATTGTTTTCTATGTGTTTAAATGTGTAAAATCATTCGTAATGCTTTATCGATTCCTCTCACAAACAATGCTCACCTAGGACAGATAACTTTTTATGAACATTTAACTGGAAAGTGGAAAATTTGGGTGTGATGTCATTTCAAGCTGCAACATCCGCCTTCTAAGACAAAGGAACACAGCATAAAATCAGAGGTCCACCTTAAAAGGGAGACTTAAGCCCGAACCTCTCTGAGGCAGAGGGCATTGGGTCATCTGCCTTCCCAAAAAAGAAGGGGGGGCTCTAACTTTGTTATCCTGGCACCAAACACATGAAAACCTCTAATAGTGAAACTGAACAGCATGAAAACAACAACAATGGTGGAAGTGAACTGAAAAGCCACAGGATCACTATGGCAACCAAAAATACTGCAGTGCAAGCTTTATCTCAGCGGATCTTTCTCTGTTGGATTGCCAGAATTGCATTTGGAAAATGTATTCATGGATGAAAATGATAAATTCAGGTGTTTCATATATTCGACTTACTTTCTAAATTAACTGTGCCACCAGACATGTTTGATACTTTATTTGCTGACAGTTAAAAATCTTACTCTGGCAGAATGTTGAGTGTGTGTGTGTGTGTGTGTGTGTGTGTGTGTAGGCTGGTCAGTCAGTGTAACTGATGGGGATTCCCTGCTGTTTACACACAACACCCCCAGCCACCCTCCTCATACTGATAGGTGTACAGGCCTACACCCAGACAACTGCATACCATACACTCCTACCCGTCATACTTTCATCATCATTGCTGAACCATGCTGTGACCCTCGAGTCCATGAGGCCCTCTGACCTGACCAGAGAGTTACACAAATCCCAGTTCATGTGGAATAAGGCTACCCCAATTCCAGCTAATGTGGGGAAAAGTTACCTCAATCCCAGCTACTGTGAAAAAAGTTACCCCAATCCCAGTTACTGTAGGGGAAATTTACCCCAACCCCAGCTACTATGGAAAAAGGTTACCCCAGTCCCAGTAACTGTGGAGAAAATGTACTCCAATCCCAGCTACTGTGGGGGAAACAATTTACCCCAACTATTGTGAGGAAAAAGTTACCCTAATCCCAGTTACTGTGGAAATAAACCACCCAAAATGTTTTCCCAATTCAAGCTATTGTGGAAAACATTTACCCAATTTCCAGCTACTGTGAGAAAAGGTTACCCCAATCTCAGCTACTTTGGTGGAAAACAGTTACCCCAGTCTCAGCTGCGTTTGGTGAGCCCTGGATTAAATTCTGATTATGTAGTCTGTTACAGAGTCAGTCTCTGTATTTTATATATCTCTCACTTGCAATAAGGTACACAAAGCCTGCATCTAGTTCATTTACATGCTCTCTCCACTCTATTTCTGTCCAGAGGTGTTTGAGTTCATTCTGAAGCAGAGCTCATCCATGTGAACATCCAGTTTGTCTGCCTCTCAAATTTGTACAATGCCAGCACACAGCAACTTTACAACACCGTTTCTCCTGGCTGGCAGGAAAGCAGCTTTGGAAGCCCAGTTGGGTACTCATGTAAGACAAAACAACGTAGTGTTGCAAATTCCCAAAAGCTCAAGCATCAGTCAGCTTTTGTTACAGTGACGTGGCTATTTTTAGCTGCGATCAGCAAATGAAAGGGTCTGCTTAGGCAGATATGGATGAGCACAGAACTCATCAGGCTGTGAGAGACAGGGACAGAAGTTTTGCAGCATTTGGCCTTTGTGTTTGATAATTAAAGAACTTGTTTTTCAGGCCCATCACAAAGGATGGCTCTAGCTGTTTTTAATCTGTGAGCCTGCATTGATTCTGTACAGGCAGAGGAGCCCTGGAGAACTTAGCTTTTAGAGAGCAAGCTTAATAAAGAAGTTTCATAAATGTGTTTATAAAATGTCATGAGTGCCAGCCTGAGATGCATTCAGCTGATTTAAGAACTGAAGTTTATTAAGCTTCTGGCTTTGTGTTATTTCCTGCTCTGCTAATTAGTTTTATGAAGTACATGGAGGAGGAGCTGGTGCTTCATGAGCTGTAATGTTGAATCACTTGAATCTGGTGTAGAGCAGGAAAAGAACTAAAAATGTCCAGAGCAGAGTGCCTGCAGGATCATATTTGAGAAAACATGGGTGAGATGACTGGGTTAGAGCATTCCCAAAACATAAGGCAGATATTTTAGGGTGTTCCCATTACCGTATAAGTATCAAGGAAGCACAACCTGTAAGATCGTGAACCTGCAACAGAGGCATGGGCATCCAAGGCTCATTGATGAGATCCATTGATGTCCCATCTCACAAATTACAGGGCTTGAAGGATCTGCTGCTAACATTAGTCTTGGTGCAAGATATTACAGGACACTGTCAGACTTTGTGTGAAGGTCATGCCAAAGATGTTTTGACAGCATAAGGGAGGCCAATTTAGTGTAAGAAAGGTGGTTTTAATGTCATGGCTGATTGGTGTATGTTAATGTATGAAGATCATACCATATGGATGTTGATGGAAACCAGTCATATTTTACTCCACCCAGATATATATAAAGAGTTGCATAGAAATCAACACCTGCTAAATATTATGGTGAGGCGTTTACATGCTGCTGTAGGCTGCTGTTTGGTCCCAGTTGATAATGGTAGTGGAATGAATCCCAGTCCCAAATCAGTGGCTGATTATCTGTGGCTGATTATGAGTAGACTTGTTATTTAAAGTCAGTGTGTTGCCTGCCAGTGAGTGGACACGTTCAGATGGAAAAGTGGCATTAGATATGCAGGGCAGCTAAGTGCCGTGGCTTAGGACAAGGACAAGGAAATGGCTTAGGACAAGGACGAGACTGAATAATCATCTGTGAATGTCACTGAAACAGGACAGGCTGAGAGTCCAGTACAGATCTGTTCTTATCATCCATTTTCTTAGAGAAAATTATTGTTTTTGTTGGTCTAATGAGAAGGTAATGCTGAAATAGTTGTCTGACTTCCGTTGTTTGCTTGTTTAAGCACTCAAATGAAGGCATTAAATAAGTGACTGTTGTTCGATGTTGTTGTTTCTGTTTTTTAATGTGAAGCACTTCATGGGTTTGGCTGGTGACTGGTTGAAGTGAATATTGTGGAAATAACCACAAAGAAAAACAGTGATGCGTTGAATTATTTGTTCATTACATTTACATTTATGGAATTTAGCAGATGCCCTTATCCAGAATGACTTACAAAAGTGCTTTGCTGTTCACTCAGAAAAAATCCTTAGCTAGTATTCATATTCATATACTCAACATGAAACTAATATGAAGATTTTTCTCCCTAAAATGTAACTAATCTCTAAATATATTTGATCTACAACCATTTTCACACCCATATTTTAAGGTTTTAAAATTAAGATTTTGCTCTTCTAATCCAAGTAAGCATGCCCCCTAGTGGTTGAATAAACCATTCTACTTTAATTCCTTGCTTGATGAAATAGAGAGATGTCATGCAAAGCAGAGAATCCTCTGACTGGTTGCTTTCTACCCTGCTCACTTGTCACTGTGCCCCATCTCCACATGCTCATTCTTACCCCTCCCAACATGCATTTATCAAATTTGCTGAGACGACAAGAGACATTTAGGATAAAAGCTTAATTTGATATTGTTAAAATAGAACAAATATACTTTTTAATTTTACAGACATATAGTAAGAATGGCCTATTTTCATAGCTTTCACAATAAATATTAACAAATGTTTAAATATCCCACATATAAAAAAAAAATCCTACATTACTTTGTCTTGTTGATGTCTTCAAAATAAAAGGCTGCATACATAATATAATTACTAAATTCATAATTAATATTATATATAGCAGATATGTGCTTACATGTCAGTGCTGATGACTCATGTAACACCTCCACACTGAAGGCCTCCACACATGTAATGTAAAGTGCTGCCACAGGCTCTGGTTTTGAGTGTCTGTGTGAAACTAAAACACAGAGTTCACTGTTATTCAGTCCTATAAGTTGCTGCCCCCAGCCCCCAGCACTCCAGCTCAAAGACTGTGGTGTGCATAGTATATCATGTTCCTGTGTATTCTTCCTCTCTCTCTCTTCTCTCCTCTCTTTCTCAGGGAATAGAGCAACTTACTTGAGTATCTTGTAATATTACCGATCCTTCCTGTCAGTTCCCCAGATCTGTCCTCATTGTTAAGGGGGCGCCAATTGTTCATGATTTCAACTAGTAAAGTCTCTGAGGCGCCAAATTCAGCTTCTACACAGATCTGCACCTACCTTGTAATTTTTGTCATTGTGAACACCGATACTTCCACATAGTATCTGTAGCTTATTGCTGTCTGCAAGATACTGGTACACATATACCAATGCAGCACAATCCCCACCACTGTCCTAAAAAATATCCACAATTCTGTTTGATCACTCTGTTGATAGATGGGTTTGAGGCAAGATGATGCAGGTTCACAGACATTTTTCTGTATTCCTAGAAATCTTAAGACTTAGTAACACTGTAAACTACATGGTTGAAAGAGCAAGGAAAATACACATTTTTTCTAGAAAAAAATAAGTGAACGCTTTGGAATGACTTTGAGTACTAATTAAATGTGGTCTGATCGTTTTCAAGTAACAATCACAGACAAACATGATCTAGATAAAACTGAAACACACAATCATATAATCATGGACACCAAGCATTTTTGGTAGCTGCAGATGTAAGCTGTACAGTTCATTATTAAGCTAGCCAATTTTTCTTAGCCTGAACTGTTGATGTTTAGTCTGGTGTGTTCAATAAAAGACATGAACAACCTGTGTTATTAGTTTAGATCTGGGGTGGCTTAGTAAATATCTCTCATTTTTTAATTGTAATTGCAGCATTAATGGCCTTTACTGCTGTTATCTCTTCCTAGATATTGACAAAATAAATCAGCATGTGGTCTATTCAAACCTTAATGATGTCTTACTCTTACATAAGTCTTATAACAAAGTCATCCTGGAAATCTGTATGTTTACTGACCAAAAGGAAGCTTTATTAAACCATATTATAAATAGACAAAGGTTTTCAATTCATGTAACCAAATCACGCATTAATAATAATTAATATTTAAAAACTGTATACCATCCTAAAAAATTACGGTTTACCATGAAAACTGGTGAGTAGCCATGTCTAATAAAACACTTCTGAGCATCTCATCAGAGGATATCATTAATGCTTAAAGAACTCTGACCAGCTGCGTATTTCATAACAACTAGTGCAATTACCGGTATTGCTGAAGTTTTCCTCTCCAGGCAGTGCTGCCTAAATCTGTTCAATTATTATTATAGTTATTTATTCCAAATATGTACAAACATATCATCTGATGATCTGCAAGTAACACTTCAGACTGTAGTATGTGTATATCATTGTGCCTGTCTCTTGCTGGGTTTTTGCAGCCTATCCCAATATAGCGACGAGAACATGATGGACCCCTACAACTTGGCCATCTGTTTTGGCCCCACTCTCATGCCCACTCCAGACATCCAGGACCAGGTGTCATGCCAGGCTCATGTCAATGAGGTCATCAAGACCATCATCATCCACCATGAGACCATCTTCCTGATGCCAAGGAGCTGGATAACTCCGGCGGTATGAAAAATGCATGGCTGGAGGAGACTACTGGTAAGAGACGTGAGAGGAGACAGCTGATGTGTTAGCACAGTTCTGTCTAGACAAATGAGAGAACATTAGATCGACAGAGATGCAGCAAAGCTTTGGTCATTGCTGTAGTAGGTCTGATCGAGAAGGTCTTGAAGAATCTAAGAAGAGTGTTGTGCGGAGTGGTCTTCAGGCAGGTTCTTTCATTAGGGCCAGACTCTTAAGGGTGTGTGTGTGTAGCGGCCCAGTAGGGCCTGCCGTCAGTGTGGGTAATTAGATAAAATGATGAGGTGTCTGTAGGAAGAGTTTTTGATGGGACAGGACGCTTTTGTTGTCAGTGGTTTAAATGTCTGCCTGAATGAGGTGAGACCGACTGAACCGATCAGGTAAATTACACACAGTCATTATGTTAGGAAAGCTCACCAACAAAGCAATGGTAATTTTCTGTATGCTGCTTTCAGGAGGAGCAGAAGAAAAGAAAAGTGTGTGTGCTGGGCGCAGCGCAAAGGCAAGGCAGCGCGGCGTAGGTGTGCGCAGGTGTGGCAGCGTAGGTGTGTGAAAAGAGAGAACGAACACATTCTTTGTTATTTTAAAAAGAAAACGGCCCATCTCTGTTTTCTCCATAGAGCCTGTACTTCCCAATTGAAGAATCAATTGACCATGTGTGCCCTTGAGCTGTTCTCACACTCACATGCCCACAAACACACACACACATTAGTGTTACACTATGTATAGTAAGTATAGTGATTCCTGCCACTACACTCATATTGTACAGAAGTAATGCTCCACTTAACCTTACCCCAGACCTACACTTGGTCATAAATCTATAACCATACTAACCTCAAACCATACTCAACCTCACTACTCTGAACCATGGCTTGCTGAACGTTTTTTAAACTCTAAACCCAAATCTTAACCCTCCTGACCTATATTATTTTTAAATACCATTCAATTCTAAACATAATCTTAAATTTCTTCTTCCATCTTTTTTAAGCCTGACCTTAACCCCAAATTTAACCCAAGTTCTCAATCCAACCCTAAACTTTCACTAAAACCTTCTTAGCAGTAACTTTTGATCTGTCCCTAAATATCTTAACTTTTAAGATGAACCTTAAACTTAATCTTAACCTTCCTACATGTAACCCAAACGTATTTTTAACCCTCCTAACATTAACCCCTAAATATATTACCCATTCCAACTTAAACCGTAATCTTAACCATACACCTAATCTTAACCTTGTTCTCTTTAACCCTAACGACAGCTCTAAACCCTTCTGACTGTTCCCCTGACCTTCACTCTAAACCTAACTTTAATCTTTCTAAACTTAACATTAAACCTGAGTACCTCAAATCTTTTCCTCCTCCTAACATTAACTGTCATCTGACACTAAACCCTCTTAACCTCCACATTTTCCACTCTTTCCGTTTTCCCCTGAAGAAGGTGAACAAACACACGCAGAAACCCTATGCACCGCGGAGCGATCCATCCTGTGATGGCATGTTGTGTGGCTAGTAATGTTGAGTTGGAAGTGGCTTAGCTGTGTGTCAGTGGTAATCTGTTTGATGAAGGTATTATGCCAGTGTGTGTGCCCACACTGTGCTCCCTGTCAGCATCCCACCGCCCTGACAGCAGCCTCCAGAATACTAATCAGCACCTCCTTTAAGTATCACACATACACACTCTGAGAACTGTAAGGTTACTGAGTGGAAACCTTGTTCCAGATACTGAAAACAAATACAAAGTGTCTTATGATCTCATTTAATGAAATGCAACAGGGTGAATAGAAAATTAGCTAGTTTCAGGAGACTTGAGTCTATCTCACCCCATGTTGTTGTCTCTTTCTGCAGTGAGAGTCCATACAGTGAGTATGGAGTTCTGGGAAGAAGATTCATGATGCAGGCAGAGACACACACCAGCCGCAGGATAGTAAGTGGGTTTTAAATTGTGTGATATTTACCCTTGCAGATAGGGACCCACAATTGCTGTACAAAATAACAGTTATTTGTTTAGACTATGTTAAGGACCTAAAGTATCACAGTGGCATTCTGTTGATATTCATGGACTCATGTAGTACCACAATGTTTACTATAAATACCAGTGAATTGTGGAGATTACTGTGCCCCCTGAACATCACATTCGAAAAATGTCTGACATTAGTACTCAAAAATGTAAATAGAGTTGTAAAGGAAGGGCATTTATGAGATCCATCAACTGATTATTTGATTTATTTGGTTATTTATTGAGCTGGAATCCAAATATTTAGTTGAATATGTATTTATATATATATATACATATATATATATATATATATATATATATATATATATATATATATATATATATACACTGCTTTATTGAAGTAACTGTCTCTACAGGAAGGCTTTCTACTAGATTTTGGAGCATTGCCGTGAGGATTTGTTTGCATTCTTTGACAAGAACACCATCATTCCACAGAACACAGTACTCCACAACTCAATGCTGGGAGGCTTTATGCCCCTCTCGCCCATGCCTGTCATTAGGCATGGTGCCAATTGGTTCATTAGGTTTATCTGCTTCAGAGTCCGATTCTGTTAACTGAACATGGACTAGCTTGCCCTGTTCTAGTCGCCTCTTCAGACCCCACGAATCGTTGTCTGCTCTTCCATTAACTCTCAATTAATCATACTGCGTATTTATTCATCTGTCCATCAGAAAACCACACAAACACTTGATTCGCTATGCATATGTCAAACTTTCCATCACCTAGCACAGATGTAAGCTATCGCTTACAAGCTCAATTCATCACTATGCTCACAAGTCTGAAGTCTCAGCTGCCATGGTTTTGCTCCAAATATTTCTGTCCTGATGAGGTGTTGAGAGGAGGAGGGGGGTCTTCCCAGCACGCGCTCCCCAGGGATTAGCTAGTTTGACCCTAACTACTCCCTTAAGTTTTCTCCCAATTATGCACAAACTACTTTCAGCATATTATGTCCGCTCTTCATATAAAAGACGCTTGGGTCAGATTACTGGTATTATACACCACTAATCATCTCCCAGAAGAGGACGTTTGACTTTCCCCTCCATGACCATCATCAGTCTAGTAACTTTCCCTATCTGCCAGTTAAGCTTGGCTACAAACCAGCACCTCGACTCTTGAAAGTGCATGAGCAGCTTCTCCACATCACAGTCTGACCGCTCACTCCTATCCTGGTCCTGAGAGGGCTTGTTAGTGTGTATGTGGATTGTCCTGTGTGTCTCTACTCTCACTCTATGGTGTGAGTCCAGGGAAGGTCTAGTATTCTTTGTGTGTTTTTGGTGGTAGAACAGGGTTGAAATCCATTTTAAGCAATACGGACCCCTGCAGTGCAGCCAGAGCAATTTGCTCATATGGGTGAAATGGAATGAACACAGAGGGCTGTTACAGAGCAAAACAGTTTTGTGGGAAAGGGAGGGGGCCCCTGTGTATGAGTGAAAAGCAAGGGCAAGAAGGAGAAATGGACACAAATAGTAGAAAGACAGGGGAAGAAGAAAATGCTTAAATATATACCAGATAAAGTTTACCTGGTACGATAAATGAAAAAAGGAAGACTGATATAGGCAATATTTGTATGTATTTATTAAAATAATGTAAGACAGCCTTATATTATTAATCTAGTACAGCTCTCAGTATAGACGGAGTGCTCAACTTAACCTGTTTTGTCTACTACTGTCAATACGTTCACGAAAGTCCTGCTGTTAATATGGCTCTGGGTCACAGTTCAACAGACTTTGCCATTGATTTACAGTAACAGCACACAGTGCAAGGCCTGTTCAAAGCTTGTGAGTTGGAAAAATCATAGTGGGAGACGTTTGTCTTTAGTTGGACCACATAGCACGAGTCATTAGTTCGCCTCTAGGTCACCAGAAGCCCATATAGCCATGTGTGGTAGACCAGAGGCAGTGGAGAGTGCTGTAGAGCAGAAACTACACATCTGTGGTTGGCAGAATCCACTGTGTCATGGGCGTTTTAGCACCAATTAATTAATACATTTCATTCCATTGTAATTATTCTGTGGGAATTAGATTGTTAATCTCCTGTTGTTTGAATGATGGTCATGTGAGTGTGCCAGCAGTAGGCTGTTGGGTTCTGGCATTTCCTGTGTGGAAAGAAAGGAGGGGCCTTGACATAAAAAATATCCTGAGGAATTAATCCTGATGATTAAAGTAATTGCAAGTATGAAATAAGTATTCTGAATAATTTATTTCATTAAATAATGATGTCACCCATTTTCTCTCATGAATGGGCTTCATGAGAGTCTATATGATCTATATAATAAACTGCAGCACTTGCTGTAACTTGATACATTAACCCAGACCAGGTCAAACCAATTACACAGTTGTAGGCCAGGGTTGCCAAGCTTTAAAAAAATAAAGGGGAAGGTTGCTGCTCACTCTGTATAAACTCTCACAGACCGATATGTTGGGTCTAAACCTGCAGGGCTGCTTCTGGCAATGTGTATTCAGTTCCATGCAGCACAGTCCAGAGAGCCGTCTGCTGAGGGGAGAGGCCAGCTCAGGACAGCTCAGTGAGTGAATGTGTCTCACATGCTCAGGTCCTGCTAAAGATACCACTGCAGAGAGAGAGACAGGAACATACATGCATATTGATCTCCCTGGTCACCTTTGTTAACCGAGAGCTTGACCTCAGACGAGGTCTATTAACTGAGACTGAGGGGGGAGCAAATCCCCTCTCATCATGTTCCACTGACTGGTTCTTTCTCAGGAGTGAGAGAGAAAGAGAAAGCGAAAGAGACATGCATCTCATATATGTAGTCTAACCCTGCTCATTGGTTCTTAGTTAGATGTTGTTCTGCTTATTCTCAGTGTGGGCGGTGTACACCCAGCGGGATTTGTGGTCTGCAGATCAAGCTCTAGCCACCAGCGAACCCTGGAGCTGTTTGTTCAATGAAAAACCATGTTTGTAATCGAGATATGAGAGTGTTGAGAACTCAAAACCCTTCACTTGACGAAGGTCCTTCAGACATAGCACAAAGAACCATTTGAAGCACCTTTATGTAAGAGTGAGATGTAAGCGTGTGGGATACATAAGCTTATATAAGAAGCGTTTGTTCAGGGCTCCAAAGTACCTCCTTGTAGTACCACTGTAGTAGCTACCGGGAGACATAAAGTGCAGGTGGTGTAACATTTGTCATTACCTTGTTACATGTTTCCTATCCTACTTATACAAATGCCCACCCCAGGAGGACGTCCTAGTCTGATTGATCATATCTCTGAAATCGTACCTATGGGCTGCAGTGCAAGCCCTAACCACCAGGAATCTCTGAAGCTGTAAGTTCCGTAAAGAATAATGGTTTCATGAGAATAATTGGTTTCATAAAGAGAAGCAGGAATAACCTTCTTAAGCTATACAGAACCTTCACCTGATATTCTTGATTCACAATCACACATCTCTGTTACAGACATGATTGTTTATGTAGCCAAAAGAGATTCTTCCATGGCAGAGGTCTTCAAATCTTGAATCCATTTCCAGTCCTGGATTTTGTAACCCTTTGTAGGTGTGACACTAGGTGACCAACTTCAAGTGAGAACAAAATCCAGGACTAGGAACTACATTCCTCAATGTAGTGCTGTTCTTGGCAGTATAGCTGCTGGGAAATGGAAAGTGCAGGTTGTGTGACCACCCAATTAAAAATATGGAGTTCTTTGTGATCTTGTTGTAAGTTGCCCACCCTACTTATCAAAAAGCCAACCACAGGTATCTCAGAATGTCTGATATGGTAGTTTATATGGCAGATGGTTCCTTCTGCCGTGGTGTGTGAATCTTGTTGTGAGGGTGGGAGTGGTATGTAGGTAGCAGCAGTGAAGTCAGTGCCGAGGGACCCCCTGTCTGACTTAATGGGGTTTGGGAGATAAAGGAGCAGCAGCTATTTTTAGCCCTGCTTTTCACTTGTCCAGCCCTTATTGGCTGTGTTGCCTCACTGCTATACATTTAATCTTCTGCCATTTTTAATACCGCAGTTTTATGGTTAAACCTGTAAAACCTTGTACTTATTTCTGTTCCATAACTTATCTCTTCTCAACATTTTGGATGATCACCGATAAAATGATCCGAAGAGAAATGAACAGTAAATGCACAGTGAGTTCTAGAAAGCAACAAATGGTTTTGATATTCCACCATCATGCTGCTCGCTCCTCTGTGGAACAGTGATGTATTGGGTTGGAGTGCAGTCTCTGGCTCCTGATCGCAGCCAGGACGTGATGCAAATGTGACAGCTCAGGATGGGAACAGCCAGTGCTGCCAGGACTGCTGCTACTTTACATGCATCGAAGCCCTCTGTCGCTGTAATGAGCCCTTACATAAAGAGGGTCACCACAGCAAAGGCACAGACCGAGGCCAGTTATTGAATTCAGCTCCATCACTGCTTTCAGACACCTTTGTTTAAACACTGATTTCTAATAATATACATTCCACATTCCGCACGCATTCCACAATGAGGCGGCACTGACACTGTGTGGAGTGCCATGAACTGTATGGATTTATTCCACGTGGCTTCTATAAATATCCTCACCAGTGCCTGGATGGTTCTCCCTGTTGCCCCTTCAGGGATTATGTGTGGTTTGTCACCACTGCTGAAATCAGTGGATGCACTCATGCGAGCAAGCTGATTGATTCATCTCAGGTTCTGCAGTCTAAGTGACTAATCTGGGTGGCAGATCTATCTTCTGCTACTGTTTCTTTTTTTTTTATTATTGTGTGATGTTTTATTTGGATGGTCCACTGTAGGTGTTTTGGACTGCATAGGGAACCCCCTGTCACACAAAGCTTGGAGGGTCAAAGCTAACATATGATTGCTTGCTCAGCAGGTGGAGTCCCAGAGAGCAAAATTGGCCATGTTCTCCTTGGGTGGTTAGATGGTGCTCTCTCCCTGCATCACGCCCTGTTTGATGCTGTTTGGCCCAGGTGTCAGATAGTTGTTGTATTGGAGCTGAGGAGAGTTCTCCTCAGAACACGTCGGCTGTACAGCAATGATACAATGGTGGCAGTTCAAAAAGGCCTTTGCTGGCTTCACGTTTATTGGACGATGCATGTGCTTAAAGTGTTGGTGATAATTATATAACTAAACTGTCCTAAAAGGTTTGGGTGCTTGGCACTTCCAACTTAGCTTGGAAAATTGGGAAAAACTAACATATGGTTCCAATATAACCATCAGTTCATTTCAAACTGCTGCTAATGCTGTGTCAAAGGACAGATTAACACACTTGGAAGGAAATAGTAAATAAATGGCAGTTCTGTTACATAAAGTAACAGTCTTCCTCAATGATCATAACATTCATGGGGGGAGAGGGAGGGCCATCCTACCTATACTGACAGTGTGAAGCTAGCTCTGCTCTCTGGCACTCTGCTCTAAAGATGACTGTGACATCACCAGCAATTGAACTTGCAAACTCCCAGTAATGGGGCAGATACTTAAATGACTTGTCCTTCTGCTTTTAGCCATGGTACTATTGAAACCGAGTTTCATCAGATGGTTTGTTAACCCACTGAACTATGAACTGCTAAATTTATTTCATTTCTGTGTAATTGATTGTGCTACAATGTAAGTAAAGTCACTCAGAATTGGTGCAGTTCATTGTGGAGAAACTTTAAACTCTGAATTTGAGTGGTGGTGATGGGAACCGGTGGTTTCAATTTTTATTATTATTTTTAATGCTTTATATATAATGTTTGTGATGGTAAAATGGTGATTTTTTTATAATGCTTTGCATGTGTCTGGACTGTGATTAGGCCAGAACCTTCTCAAAATTATTGTAAACACTTTCTGAATTTTGAGAAATAAAACTAAGAGATTCAGTGATCTGTTTCACAATTGTGACTGTATGTCTAATGCACACATTCATGAAATTATGAGACACATATAAGCTCTTATAAGTGATTGATTTTATCTTTGGTTTATTTTTTAGTGGTTAAATCAATATATATATTGATTTATATAATATTATATATTGATATATAATTTATAGATGGCTGTACAGATAGAGTGGGACTAAAATAACAATAATAACAAGCCTTTTTGTGTTACAGAGGGTGAGCCCATTGAAGCTATCGCCAAGTTTGATTACGTGGGACGCTCAGCCCGTGAGCTGTCCTTCAAGAAGGGTGCCTCTCTGCTTCTGTACCAGCGGGCTTCAGAAGACTGGTGGGAGGGCAGGCACAATGGCATTGACGGCTTGGTGCCTCACCAGTACATTGTGGTGCAGGACATGTGAGTATGTGCTACAGAACATGCCACTGCTTTAGATGCTGTAATGATGTGTTTTCATTTTCTGCATCAGCATCTCCTTATCTCCTTTTCCGATACGTTCGCATACGTTCTTTATAAGACTGGACACCGGAATTGGACATAGTGCTTGTTATGTTGTACAGCATTGTCAGTATCAGGTTTATAGTCAAAAGACCCCATTATTACAAATATTCTAGAGCAGTGGTGTCAAACCGGGTTAGGTTTTCATTCCAGTGGAAATCGTGATCTTTTGTTTGATTGATTAAGTGACTTCTGGTTGTTTAGAATGAAATCTGACCTGGTGTGACACCTCTGTTCTAGTGCATATACAGTCTTTGAATATGAAGCAGGATTTAAGAATTAAACACATGCTTGCAGACTTGGCTTGTGTATTAAAACACTGGAATATCATATTTCACCTTCAACCTCCCAGCATCTGAAATTCCCTTCCTCCGTGCGCCAAGGGTCATACAAACTTGCAAACTTAGAGCTTCACTTGTATCAAAAATGTTTTCAAAGCTCTCTGTTGCTCCACTACCTTGGTCATGAATAATGGTTGCAGCACCATTATTCAAAAGAACACAGATGCACTGCTCCACAGCTCAATGTTGGGAGGTTTCATACCATTTTAGCCCTCACCTGGCAATGGGCATGTAACCAGTTGGTTGATGTTTATATGCTACTATTCTATTGGCAGCGTAAGGAACCGAAATTCATTGTTTCTACCTTAGCAATGCATTATTGGCTCTAGTTTTTGGTCATTCGCATCTTGAACTGAGATTCAGGTCTTCTCTGGTTGAAGGACAAGCAGAATCTTGGCGAGTGAAGTTAGCCCATCAGTAACCCTCTCAAAGCTTTGTCTCTTGTTGGCCATTCTCCCCTCGTTTGCTCATCTTGGCAGCGGTGGCACTGCTATTTCAGTACATCAGTGCAGCTCACTCAACTCTGAACTCTTCCTTAAACAATTCCTGTGGCCATGACAACTACTGTCCAGGCAGTCATTGCTGCATAATCTACAGAACTGTTGCACAGAGAGGGCAAATTTAATGGATCCAGGCAAAGGGCCCAGAGATGCCAGATTCAGAGTAAAGCAATGCCATCATTTTTATGTGTGTGTATCAATAATTCATGCTGTGGCTTACTGCTGATGTGTGTGTTCTTAGATAATGGAGGTAAGGGTGAGAGAATTTACAGGCCAGCCTGGGGTAGGCAGGAGGCAGATGATGTCAGACACTCTGTCCTGTAATGAGCTACATTTAGAGGCAGAGGAAGCCTGTGGGATAGCTCCCACACAGACAGGATATCCTCCGTACGCTCAGAGCCAGGAGTGCACTGATACCAAGTGAAGATACATCTCTTATGATAGTGTTACTGATCTATTGCTGTAAAAACTTGCAGCGCCGTAGATAAAACTGCTGAATTAGATGCAATGTAAGATTTATCTCACTGACATGTTTGTACAATGTGTTGCCCCAATGCTTGTGTGTTATAGTGATTGATTTTATGTGCACATGCAATCTACAGGAATAGCCTTTAGACTGCTATGCAGTCCAAGTTTTAATTAAGTTTTAATATGGGAGTATTGTGTTTGAGCCTTAAATTGTAAAGGAAGTGTACTCCATATGTGCTTATTGTCACAAAAATATCAAAACCTTTAAACCAAGCAGAAATTACTCAAAATAAAAATTTTTACATGTTCCTTTTTTCAATATTTGTAATGGCCTAGTTAAAATTGAACTAAATTAAAAGTGATCTTATTAAAAGGAACTGAAGTGCACAGTTTGTGCCAAGCAGTTCTGCAAAGAGCAGGAGACCAGATTTCTCCAAGACAAAAGGCTGTGTAACCAGCTATTGACAGGAAAGGCACAATCACTTTCACATGGGAGATTGGATGTTAGATAGATGCGAGTTTTTTTTTTCACCAGGGTGTCTCTTGTGGATTACTAAGGACTCACACTAGTCATGGTATAGGTTTTGTATCAACCTAATGGGTTGTATTCTAGGCTATGCCTTTGTAGTAGTTGTTTTTGTTCTGATTTGCATACATTCACCACAATGAGAGACAGAGATCGTTGCACTTTTGTCCTTCTTCATCATTAGTCACCAGTTTGAACTGCAGGGATGACTAAACAGGCTTGATTCTCTTCCTTTGTGTTTCAGGGATGATACCTTCTCAGACACTCTGAGTCAGAAGGCTGACAGTGAAGCCAGCAGTGGGCATGGAGGAGATGAAAAGTGCTCTAGCAGAGAGTTGGGATCTCCTACAGATAGATTACCTGATGCTTATATTAGCAGGTAAGACACCAAAACCATTCTTTCAGTAGTGCAGTATGCAAACCCATTCAGTTCAGGTAAGCACAGTGTTGCAATATACATTATTGCAGAAACAGAAAGCATGATACACAGGATATACTTCTGAATTGCACTTCTTGCTGACAACCTATAATATTAATTCATAAAATTGACCAGTATTATAGGAAGCACAATGTTCACCATGCCCAAAGCTAAGGATCAGTTGATGTATATACCCCCATTATTTGGACTTTGTTCTCTGGAGTAATGGAATTCCAACCAGTACCTCAAAGAGATGTTCTACCATGGGAAGCCTTCTAGTAGTGACAGTTACTACCGCAGAAACAAGGGGGAGTGGACAAACTTTGTATCAGTAGCCTGGAAAATCTGGATGAACTGGCACCTACAAACATTTGGACATTTAGTTTATACTTAGTTTATACTTGTATTATACTATAATACAAAGATAGTGATGGGCCAGTATGTGCTTCCTCTTAATCTCCACCCACACCACTCTTTATCCAAGCATCTATTAGCATTGTGCAGTCATTGTGCAGTAAAGAGAGTAAGAGGGAAGAGAAATGTAAAACTAACAGTTGGCACTTGATTCTTCTAATGTATATGACTTTCCTGTTGATAGGAATCCATTCAATGTTGTTAATATTTTGTAGTTCACAAATTATTAGATATACAGATACTGAACCCATATCAGTCAAACATGGTTTTCATTTCTAACCTTCTACCCTACAGTTCTGCAGTTAGTCTCTCTCTCTCTCTCTCTCTCTCTCTCTCTCTCTCTCTCTCTCTCTCTCTCTCCCACTTCTGAGACTTTCAGCGATGACTCCTCCCTCGTAAATCATTCATTGCATTTGTCTTTATTTAGAATTTCTCCTCTTTCCATTAATTCGTTTAAGAATGCTCCTTTCAGAATATCAAGACCTTTCAGTCTGACTGTGTGGAGTGCAAAAAAACACAGTGAAATTAGTACATTTGTAAAATGCAGTTTTTTCCAACCACAAACTATCCTTATCTAGTTGTTTGAGGTGTTCAAGCAAAAGAAGTGGGTCACAGGCTATAAAGCTTACTTTTAAAGACCTTTTGTTGGACTATTAAAGAAGCAGCAGACTTGGATCAGTCAAGCACATTTTCATTGTTTCTGTTAACTTGTTTTCATGATGTGCATTAAAGAGTCTGTGCTTTTCTACATTTCCACAAGTGGTGCCTCAGAATGTTGCAGGAGTGTTTTGTTGCAGGGTAGAGTACACTCTGCTGGTCATAAAAGTGCATTACACAGTGAGGACTAACATTAAAGCCAGCTTCAGCCTCCATTCCCCACGTGCCCCCTGCATTTGCACTGCTCTAGAGTAGTAATGTAAGACCTTTGCTCTCCACAATGACAGCATTACAGAAGAAAACTTTAAATGGAATTCATAACCTTAAATGGAATCAGTGTAAAAAGTGTTAAAGTTGATTTTGGAGCATTTCTGTGAATCCTACATAAACATTTATGAAGGTTTATTGCAAGTATGCAGTTTTTGTCACACAAAAATAATCAAAACCAGGCCTTTATGAAAATACACACTTGTGTAGAATTGAATTTTTATGTTAGTTGTCATAAAAGGCTTATGCAGGTTTTGTGTAGCCAAAAGGGTTGTTAACTTTCAGTCTTTAATTAGAATATTGTTGCAAATTATTGTGCTAATCAGCTTTGCTACGATAATAAATCACATGCCGAACTGTCAGAATGATTATGATTATCTGTGAATTAAGATGAAACTCACTGAGTGTCAGTTTAAGCAGTAACAATTGGAAGGCAGTTTCTCATAAATTGGCACAATTAACCACTTGGAATGTTCTGAAAGCACATAGTGGCATTTTAACTATGTGTTTGTTGGTGCAAAAATCATTTTCAACAAGATAGAGAAAACATTTTGAAACAGGATTTAAAGCAATCAGGAAATTGCAGTAAGAACTTAATGTCACTGCAGTGCACTTGTATTGCTGTAATTACTTACTATTACTATTATTTTGCTTTAACTAAATGTAAAACATTACTCAGTTAATTTGCATTTAACGTGCATTATGTATAGAATTTTTTGAATCTGATATATTTGAAAAATTGTTTTGACAGCCAAAATTGACAAAATGTGGCAAAAAATGTAAAAAAAATGTTTTTTAAATAAATATATATTTTTTTGTTAATGGTCTCTTTTTACAATAAAAAATAGTACATATATTTATATATTATATATTTAATTTAATAAATGTATTTAAAAATGTGTCCATTGTCTTACATGTATGGTACAGACAAAAGAATTTGGTGTCGTATTACAGTATCACACTGGAGTTCAGTGATCTCTTTAGAATGATTGTAAAGGCAGACTGCATGGCTAGGTGCTTGATTTTATACAGCTGTGGCAATGAGACCAAATGAAACACCAGATGAGGTGTGTCCCAGTACTTTTGTCCATATTATTTGTGTATTTAACATATTTAGCAATAATTGTTTTTAAATGTGTAAAACATGTAAAGATTTTTACATACTTTACTGTACAGTAAAGACTTGATGATGGCCAAAGTGTTTTGTATTTACATAGTTTATATATAATTAATTTTTTGTGTGTGTTTTTGTTAGCTTTTTATTGGTGCAATAATAGGTGTGTTTAAAACCTAAACTATTTATTTTGTCAATGTGTTTTTCATTGTAACCTAGGGACATAAAAGCTCTCCTAATTGAAGAATTACCCATTCACAAAAGTGTTTACACTGTAATAATGATCAGATTCAACTCATATTTTATTGATGATGATTAATATTATTATTATAAAATATATTCATAAAAATTGACCTGTTTGTAGAAGATGGAGCTCTTTTAATATGCACTGTCCACTCTGTCTTTATGCTGCTCAATAAACCACAATATGGACAGTTCAGATCAGTTGTAATTCTTTATTGATATTCTTTCCTTTTATTCCTTTCCGCCTCAGCCGTCACAGAAAGAGGACTGATCCCCCATCCCGAAGACCCCCAGCGAGACCCAGCGACACCCACTGCATGGTCCATCCCTCCCAGAGCCATAGTAGTCATGGCAACCACAGCAGCCATGGCAGCCATGGTAACCCGGATCGGGGTTCCCCAGTTCTGAGCCACTACAGTCCACGGGAGTTACTGCGGGGTCGGGGCACCGTGCCCATGGACAGTCCTGAGAGACGCAGGCGCATGGGTCATGGCAGCCTCACCAACATCAGCCGTCATGAGTCCCTGAAGAAGCTGGAAAGCCCCCCCATCCGCCGATCCACCTCCTCGGGCCAGTACACGGGCTTCTCTGAACCACACAGCAAGGGTTTAGACCCCGAGAGCATCGCACAGGTCAGCGGGAGGCGAGCGACGACGCCCCTCACACCATGCGCTGCAGGCCCTGCCCTGTAACATAGTCAGTGACTGCCTCCTGTTACTAATGATTCACTGCTCCAGTACACACACAAAACAATTTACATTTATACAAAAAAGTCAGTACGTTACAGGCTGCAACAAGCATACAGATAAAGATGTTTTTTGATCAATTCAGGGTATTAAATAGGGCCCTTTGTCAGAAGCTGAAAACTGCTCCTTTGGCTGGCTTTGCCAGTTGTTGACTTATGCAGTCTGTGTTTAAGTTACTGATCTGTAAATAAGACAAAATTCGAGTACTCAGAATAGACGGAGTAGACAGAATTTAAATGTATTTATACTATGAAGTGTTACTGCTTGGACCAATCATTGTCCCCTCCCAGCTGGACAAAAACATAGTGTTATACAGCTTGTTATCAGACATACTTTCCCCAACACAATCTTCATTCCCCAAACATCAAGGTCGTGACACACAGACCGTGAAAAGAGCACTTTCATACAAATTCTAACAGACTGTAGGGCTTTGAAGAACATTTTAATGAATAGAAAATCTGTAACAAATCAACTAAAATCAATTAATATTCAACAATCATAATTACTTTAGGTTAAACACTTTGAACCTCAGCCTTGAGTTTTAATTTGAACATGAATTAATATTTATTTAAATATTAATCAATTATTATTTATTAAATAACTTAATTTATTACCTATTAACTACTGAGTACCTACTACCTTATTCAGTAAGTGGGAGCTATACAGTAATTGCAGTTTTCAGTGTCTACAGTAGTAGAAGCACAATTATTTTGTATCCACTAATTATTCACTTATTACTAATTATTCAGTAAGAATTATTTATCTATTAATCATTCACTAAGTAGAGATTATTCAGTGCCTACTACCTTCCTACAGAATTTAATATATACTTAATCATTCAGTACTGTACATTGATTAATTATACATACTGTATATTATTCAGTAAGTAGTAATTATTAGTGTGAATAAATGCACACTGTTCACTGTTTAATACCTATTCATTATGCAGAATCTATTTTATTCAGTACCTACTATTCACTCAATACGTTATTTAGCATGTAATTATTGTATTATTGATTAGACAGGCGGGCAGGTGGGTGGACGGATGGACAGATAAAACATCCACAGGAGTTTCTTGCAGATATTAATGGACCACAGCCTCCTCACAAAGTATTATTATTGTTTTATACCTACTAACTATTCAGTACATCCTATATACTGAGTATTTACCAATATTTCAGTAAGTAGTAACTATTCAAAAACTACACATTTTTCAGTAAGAACTAATTATTGATTGATTACTATTTAGTACCTACAAATTAGTCTAAATTTACTTATTATCCAGTACCTATTTGTTCAATGAGATTGATTCAGTACTGCCTAATTATTCAATAAATATTGATTATTCTTAAATCTACTATAAAATGTGTATATAGATACACACTTCCCAATATATCATATACTGATATTTGTTAGTCCATTGGTGTCCTAATCCATCTGCATAGCTTTGGAGATGGTCATCACTATCAATATCCTGTGTGGAGTGGTGTGGTTTTGTGTCTAGTGTGTGTTCAATTCATGACGGAGACCTGTTACACAGAGCCAGTGCTGTTGGACAGGCACTGTGGGGCCTGGAGAATGTCGAGTAATGCAGTATAATTAGCTGTGGTTCTTGCCGGGCTCTCATTAGCATATCAGTAATGAGCGGGAGAGACGTTGCTGATGATGACTGAACTCCCGCAGCATCTGGTGCAGTACACTAATGACAACAGAAGAGTTCAGACAGAGGACACTCCCTGTACCTTACTGTCAGCTGGGAGTTCTTCACAATTCAGAGTTTCTTTTTACAGACACCGTTACAGTTTGCAGGGATTTGAGCAATAGTGTGGATTTGCTCTATTCTAATTTGTTGCATTCTGCTAATCCCCAAGCATTTGGTAGACATATGCAGTTTTTTGCTACTTGTACATTATCTGCTTGTTCTCTCTCTCTTTCAGTAATTAATAAATTATTCACTAATTTAAAATATTGAATTTGCTTTATAATCTGAAATTGTCTTTTATTGTTTATAATGGGGTGGATGATAGTAATTAAATAATAGTAATTATACAGACACAAAACATTAATTAATTGTGGCAGAACATGAAATGCCATCCAAAATTCATTAAAATTGTATTTAATTTATTTAAATTTTTTACACTACATTACTTAAACAGCACTAATTAAATGTGAAAAGTGATTGATCTCATACAGCTATTATGTACAAAAATGAATGAAAAATTCTGAATAATGGTACTATTGTTTTATATTGCACACCTCTGCTCCAGAGTGTGGGCAATCGGATGTGATAAATCCCATCAATATCTGCTTTCCAGAGTATGTAATAGGTGCTGTCAGTTCTCTAGATCAGTGCACATCTGCAATATTAAAACATACCAATGAAAGAGTCCATAAAAAACTAGCATATTATACCTGCATAAGCTGCACAATAACGTGTATGTACATTTGATAGGATCGCATCATTCCCTTGTCATTTTCATTTTCCTTTCTTTTCTCTCCTAAATGGCTTTTTGTTGTTAATAAATGGAGGCATTTCAAATTTATTTATATTTATTTTGAGCTATGCCACTGAATAACCACTTTTGGTTCCATATGGTATTGTTTCTCAACCGTGGTCTTGGAGCTTTCCCTGCTCCCACCACACCTAATTCAACTAATCAGATCATTAACAAGCCATTCAGAGTTGCATGGGATGTATCAAAGCTAAACCATTCAGGGCAGAGGTGCTTCCAGGTCCACGGGTATGGAACACTGTCAAATGGAACCATAATTGTAGAGTAAATGTTCTTTAGATCTCACATTCCTATATTACAAACATGGTTCTTTATGGAAACAAAATAGTTTTTCCAATGGCAACACTCAAAGAACCACCTAAACCTGTACATGTTAAGAGTGTAGTTGTGGATAATCTTCTTTGAATCTGGTGTTGAGTCTTGCTTTTGTACTTTATCCAATCTAACTTATTCACACAAAAAAGATTATGCTACATATTGTGAAAATGTTCTAAGTATTGAACGTTTTGCCATATTACCCAGTCTTAGCTGCATCTAATATGACTAATATACACCACTAATATACAATTGAATCACTGGTGCATAGTACACAGTGTAGGACACCCCTTCTAATGAATGCATTCAGCTACTTTAAGTTGTACCCATTGCTGACACAAATGTGCAAATGCACACACGCTGCTTGTCTAGTCCCTGTAGAGAAGTGCTGCCAATAGAATAGGACTCAGGAGCAGACATGAATAGAAATGAACCAACTGGCACCATGCCTAATGCCAGGTGTGGGCTAGAGGGGTATATTTAATGCAGTTAAATCCTCACAGCAATGCTCCAAAATCTAAAAACAGGTTAAAGTCTTTATTACAAAAAAAACTAACACTAAAGTATTGTGATCTGATGGAATATAATCTCAGTTTTTTTTCTCTCTCATAGGACATAGAGGAGACTATGAACACGGCTCTGAACGAACTTAGGGAGTTGGAGAGGCAGAGCTCGGCAAAGCATGCTCCAGACGTAGTGCTGGACACCCTGGAGCAGATGAAGAACACTCCATCACTGGCCAGCTCCAGCGAGTCTCTGAGTCAGATGCCCGCCCTGCTGCTGCGTCCGGCTGCCGTTGACCCGCTAATGCGCCGCTCCACCAGCTCCTCAAGCGACACTATGAGCACCTTTAAGCCTGCTGCCACCCCACGAATGGGTGTGCAACTTAAGCCCCCCGCCCTAAGGCCCAAGCCAATGGTGGTGCTGCCCAAGACTGGTCCAGCTCAGCCTCCGGCTCCCCCTCCCCATGATCCACTGGACAAGTCCTGCACCATGTAAGCCAGACCCGGGAGGGACGGATAGAGAGAGATAAAGAACCATAGGACAACATAGCCTAGCAAAGGGAAATCTCGGAGCCAGCATTGGGAGCAGGACCTTTAAAGGATTTTAACATTCTTTTAACTCTCATATACAGTTATATAACTCCTTCTGTAAATCCCTTTGCTTATTCTCCAAGAATACTGAACTAAATCCTGTGTTACAGCTCCAGAATCAGGCCATGAGCCTACTGCATGAGCCAAAACACTCATCTGACTCACCTGGAGCTTTGGTATCCATCTCTGAACATGACAGAGTGAGGATTGTTTACATAGTAATGTAAGCTATTATATGTGCTAATAATTACTATACAGGTCAATAATAAACTGTAATGAAGATAGCCATGGACAAACAAGTTACACATTTTCGTGATTGAAGGTTGTATTTTTTTTTTTCCTCTATAACAAAAAACTGAGACGTTCTTGGATCAGATGCAGTTTACAGAAATCAATTCACATGATGTTTATCTGATCACATTATTCGTCTTGCATGTACATAGAAGATCTTGGGTTCTTCTGTAATTCTCAGTATGAAGAGATGAAGAAACTAAATCTCGATCAAGAACTTACAATTCAAAGCAAGCAACAAATCACAAAGGCTTCCTGTGTGGTTAGAAGAACTAGATGTCCATAGTGTATATCCAGTAGAGGACTGCTAAATGTGAATAATACAGAAATACAAGCAAGCAGGGTCTGTTGTTTCTTCGTTTACAGCCTTTGGATTGTGTAGTTTCTTTGTTGGAGGTGGCCCTGAGCCTTGCCATTGATGAGTTAATAAGCAATGAATGTGGAGAAGCACTGCCACATGAAAAACTAGACAAAAAGGCTGCTATTTTCTCATTCTGAAAGGCAGTTGGCTTTTTTTTAGGCCAAGTGACTAATATGTGTGCAGGGCTTTACTTTAAATATTATATTTTTGATAGTAATCATAGTAATGATATGTATATGCGCAGTTATCGTCCATGAGAGTTGAATAACCTTGATTTGCCTAATAAAACAGAATTTTTTGGTTTAATACTTTTAACTAATTATCCTGTTGACTGAACTATATTGCTTTTTGTTATTGGTAGAAATGCCCCACTCTCCACATTATCTAAGAACAGGCATTGTCACGCTGTGAAGTGGTCTTACAAATGGTCCAATTCAGTAGCCAGAAAGAATGGGGCACTTAACACATGCGCTGTTCTTAGAGACGGTACAGTATTTCACCAACTTCAACTTTCAAAACTCTCTCGCTCATTCTTGCTCTCTTTCACACTCTCAGAATTAAAATCTCTTAGCTTTAGAGCATGACTTCTGATGCTTTTAGTTGTGATATGCAAATTTGAAAGTCTTTAGAAAAGACTGGAGGCAATACTTCTGTAGTTTCACCAAACAAAGGAATCATGCCAATAGCCATGGACTCACCGACTGTTACTGTAAAAAATTCCATGTTTACCATCCAGCTTCTTGTTGTGGTGTGTCAGTGTTGGGATCTGATCTGAGACCAGGTAACTGCTTAGTGTATAAAACTGCAAACAGCTCTTTACAGCTGTCTGATGCTTTTAAGTCAGCTTGTTTTAAAGATTCAAACAGTGCTCTTTTTACACCAATATAGCAATTGGCCATAACATTTAAACCACCCAAATTACACTGTGTTTTGAGGCATGGGGTCCACAAGACCTCTAAAGGTGTCCTGTGATATCTGGTGATGTTAATGTTATATTTAGAAGTCCTATAAGTTATGGGGTGGGACCACGATGAGCATTAATAACTTGCCCATGATTCTGTTACCAGTTTGGCAGTTCTTTGGTGGAGCACTTTTGGTAGATACTGACCACTGCACACCCCACAAGATCTTCCTGATGTTTTGGAGATGTTTTGACTCAAGCATTACAATTTGGTTCTTGTTAAAGTGGTTTAGATCATTACTCTTGTCCATTTTGTCCTGCTTCAACTCTTAAAACTGCTTAAAGTGACTGTGCACTGGCTGCCTAATTTGTAGATCCCACCTCTTGAGAGGTACCAGATAATCATTCATGTCACCTGTCAGTGGTTTTAATGCTATGGTGTATTGGTGTTACAAAGAGTGTAGTTAGTAGCAGAGCAATTCCAAAAACACTGTTGGCATAGCTTTAGCTCCAATGGGTCTGAGTTGTGTGTGCGTGCGTGCGTGCGTGTGTGCTGACTGATACCATATATCATGTACGTATATAGAAGTTTAAATTTATATACATGTAAGAATTGTCAAGGGAAATTAAAGTAATAGCTATCTCATAATGTATATTAAACACAATTATTTTGCCTTTTGAATGACTAACTGTTGAATTATAATGGTAACATTTTAATATAGTGGTATTTTTTTTATTGTAAGATTGTGTACAGTGCATTGCAGACTGAAAACGCTTTATTATTAGATGTGTATTTGTTTCAGGGTTTGGTATGGACCTTGGAAATACTATTTCTCACTACACAACAACTGTGCACAGTAGCAGAACCTTCACTTGATGGCTGTTTTCTCAGTGTGTCCATGTGCATCTGTAGTATGGACTTGTGAAAGTGCCTTTAAAAGCTGTTTTAGAGGAACTTCAAATCTACATCCACTGTGCTGTTGCGTTTGTGTTTCAGACCCAGTGCGGTGCATAGGAAAAGACAGTGAAAGCATTATTATTCATTAAGAATGATCAATTAAAGATACTGCTTATTCATTGACATTGCACTTTTATGTATACGACTGTATATTTGGCATGTAACATCCTAACAAGTGGTAGAACTCTGTGGGGGGTGGGAAGGGGTTGCTCCCTGGATCCTGTCTTTCTAATAAAGAAAATAGTTTGGTCAGTCTGTTGTTGTTGTGTGACATCATTTTCCTGAACTTTCCTGAATATGTTTATGAACTTGATTACAGCTGTCAAAAGTAAAAATACAAAAATATCCTTGCTTTTAAAGTAAAAAAAAACAAACTCATTGCTTTTGAACATACATTTGGGTATCCACCTATTTATCTTTGAGAAAGCAGAGATTTAAAAGACTGAGTCAAATTTGTTGTCAGTTTATGAGATAATGTATTCAGTGGTGCTTTAAAACGAGCTGCTTTGTGAGTCTTTATCCATTCTAGTGTTAGTAGCTGGAAACCCAAGGACAGAAATGCAACTACAGTTGAGAGGGAGAGAGTGATATGCATTTAAGCTGAAGTAAAAGTTAGTCTTCTGAAGGCAGAAATTAGTTGGATCAGATGGGGCGGATTAGGGTTGACACTAAAGTCTGTATGAAGGTATCTCCCCAGCAGCAGGGTTGGTGAGCCCTGATAACAGCTATTAGCTTGTATTTAGCAGTGACCTTTTTATATGTTGGCAATATCAGGATGTATTATTGCTTTTGTGATTCGTTTACAGCAAAGGTGGGGAACAGAGGGCCAGAGTCCAGCAGTTTGCTGATTTCCCTGCTCCAGCCTACCAAGTGCATCTGGTAATAATCAGGTGTGCTTGGGTAGTAAAAGCAAAAACCTGTACAGGAGGCTGGCCCTCCAGAACTGGAGTTTCCCACCCCGGGTTACACAGACATTTGTCATTTAAGAATTTTAGAAAACAGCTGTTGAAAAACTAGTGATATTTGAATTCAAGACCAATAGAAACACACCCCTCCTTTCAGAAGCCCCACCCCTTAAATTCATGCCTGCGTATTGCTAAAGTAACGTCAATAGGCTTGAAGTTGAATTATTTTATATTATTTTTACAAAACAAGAGGACTGTACGTTTGTATCAGCTTACAAAGTAGCTATAACTAGCTGCTATAAAGGCCCGAGCAGCATCACCAGTTAACGTTGGCAAACACGGCCTTTCTTCAGCGCCAAGATTACCCATCTAACAGACTTGTTTGCAAACCCATATTTCTTTCCTCCATCTCAGCCAGCTATTTTTATTTTTCACTGTTGTTTGCAAACATTAAGTGAACTATTTCAATAAATAAATAAATAAATGAATGAATGAATGAATGAATGTTACCCCCTTATCAAACAGAAACTGAGCACCATCCTGGAGTCTCTGCAAGCCTTCCTGAATTTGCAGGTCTCTCCACCAAATATGCTCCTGTTAGCTGTTCTTTTAGTTTTGTTGTCTCTGTATGTGTACTTACATTAGCCCCTCCCTCTGCGCGGGGAGCAACGCTCCCTGCTGACAGGCTGGAATTGTTTGTTGGTTGCCACTTCCAGAGCCCGGGCTGAGTCTGAGCGCTGGACTTTTTCCAGAGTGTAAAAATACCAGGGAAGCAGAACCTAGTGAGTCAGTGTAGGGAGCAAGGCATCAAGTCTGCTTGCTGTTTCCCGATTTAGACACAGCCGTCCGTTTTCCTTCCTGTCTCAGTTTCGTTTCTAGGGAAATGAGAAGCTCAGGAAGGACAGGAGCTATAGGACAGCAGCATGTCTCATTCCCTGTCCGCATTTATTTACCGGACTGTCTGTCAGTATCTGGGCAGTCTGGAGTTCCGGGGTCTGGAGCAGAATTTAAGTCAGCACTTCACAGTGTCTGATGAGGTTCTTCTGGAAGTTCTCACAGACTTCGACAGGTTCGTGGTCATTGGGGGGAAAGAGAGGAAAGAAAGCCGGGTTCTGAGTCCAGACAGTGTGATCATCACTAAAACATCCCTCAGGCTCTGTCAGAAACAGTCAGGTCAGTGTGTCGACTGCCAGGACCTGCACCTCTGCAGGTATGCTGTGTGTGGAAGCTGCAGGTTTGGGTGAGTAAAGAGCAGCAATTGAGATGTTTGAGAGTTTGAGAATGAGCCTGTTAACCTTCTAGTGTTTGAGAGTGTTGTCTCTTCTATCAGGGTGAGATGCAAACACGTTCATGCCATAGATTCCTCCCATAACTCAGTGATCCTGAGCAAAGCAGGACTGCAGGACCTTGGAAAAGCAGAACTTTTTCAGTTGTTGCTGCAAAATGACCCTTCCTTACTGCCAGAGGTGAGTCTGACTCATTGAGCACTGTGTGCTAAGGTAAGCACACCTTCTAATGATGGAATAGAACTCATTTAAGTTGCTGATGCATGCATTTGATTGCACACAGACACAAACACCCAGATACACAGCATGTATCGTTGTTATAGGAAGTCATTGGTAAAGTAATAACACACTCTGGAGCAGCCATACATGCGCTTCAGGAATGATGGCTGGAGCTACATCCAATACCTTTGTGATGAGTTGGAGTGTCCTTTGTGATTCAGAAATAAGCATTCAAAAGCTTCACCCAACCTAGTGTATGCTCTTGTGGCTCAATGCAATCAGATCAACACAGCAATGTTGTGCTCAAAGTTTGAAGACACCAGCTCATCTAGTGTTTCTTCTACAATCAAGGATATTAATAGGGGACCTGACACTAGTTTGTTGCTATAGTCAAGTTTTTTGGCTAATGGGACGTATAGTCCCCAGTACTGGGCTGTGGAGCAGTGGAACAGCATTGTCTCAACGATGGAGCTCCATCCACTACCTACACATCAGATCCACATCACCATCAAGTATCAGCCGCACAGCAGTCAAACATTTAATGACTTATTAGAAGATCAGTGTTCAGTGCTTTTGTGGAATGTGCTCTATTTACTGTCCTTGGATTTTTTTTTCTACCAGATTCTGGAGCATTGCTGTACAGTAGGAGTGTTAGTGAGGTCAGGATGTTGAATGATCACTATCCCATCTCAGCCCCAACTTCCAGCTCTTCCCATTGTTCCACAGCTCCACATCTCAATCCTTCTAGGCTTTATATGTTCCTAGCACATGCCTGGCATTAGATGATAAGGTTCATATTTTGCTGCTCGAGAGAATCCTATTTTATTAGAAATTCTTATCTATATGGACTAGAAAAACTGTGTGTGTATCTGAACATTTGTGTCAGCAATGGATGCAACATTAGAAGGAGAGTCCACAAACATTTGGAAATATATTTTGCAATCTGATTTGAGCCTTCTTTATATTTCATTTAGGTGTGCTCTCATTACAATAAGGGGAGTGAAGAACATGGCAGCTGTAAGTATCAGTTGTCCTGCAACAGTCTGCACCTCTGTCAGCACTTCCTGCAGGACGAATGTAAATTCGGAGCTGACTGCAAGCGGGCACATTCATTTGATGCAACCGCCATGAAAATCCTGAATGGCAGAGGTCTCAGCTCGGACAACGTCAGCAACTTCTGCAAGATTTACAAAAACAAGTTTCTGATCTCTTCCCACAAAGAAAGGCCTGTTGTGATCCAGACTGAGACGGAAAGACCAGCTGTTCTGATAACAGATCAGATAAACTGTAAGATATACAGCAATGGGTGTTCTTCATGCATTTTTCTTCTTCTTATCTTCTCCATTAGTAACAACTCCATTATTTTGTGTTTTCTGCATCTCCAGCTGTAGCAGAACATTCTAAGCAGACCAGCAGGCCAGTGAGTGAAATTGACTCCAATGAGATCTGCCTTTTCTTCATCCGCAGAGGATGCACCTTTAAAGGTTGGCTGTATCAGATGTGATTTTCTAAGGGTCTTGTTGGGAATTGCTTACCTGCTAATATTTGGTCTGACGAGTTTGAATCTTGTTCTGTAAATTTGACTATAGAAATAATTCACTATTCGGCTACTTTAAGTTGCACCCGTTGTTATACAGCTGGTCAGTATTGAAGTATTGGTACTATGTCTAATGCCAGGTGTGGGCTAGAGGGGTATTGAGTTGTGGAGCAGTGGAACAGTTTTCTCTGAAACGATGGTGTTCCATCCAATACTTTTGGGATATGTTGGGGAGTTGGGGATGAAGTGGGGTGGTGTTCATCCAAAATCATCCTCACTAAAACTAGAAACATACTTGCTGTTAACGTACACATCATGTCTGCATCCATGTATCCTGCATACATTTGGCCTGTTGCTTGTGCACATCGTCAGAAATTGATGCAACATATATGCAAGATGATGTGCAGACAAAATGAGGCAATACTGGAAAGTTTGGAAGAAACACCAAGTTATCAAATATCTACATCTGCATGATGTGTCCTTTCTGCTGCATAGAGACAAATATGCTTGTCAGGTCTGCTGGAGGGAGATCAGTATTATATTGAAAGTCTAGTGGTCATTAGACTGGTCAGTGTAATCTGGTCTGCATTGTAGTGGAAAACACCAGTAATACACAAAGCATACAGGCGTGAACAGTATGTGAACAGTTATGTTTACAATGCAGCAAATCTATGGCCGTACAACAATTCTATTTCTCTTTCGTAGGAATTGTGTTGTTTAGATTAGATTAGATTAGATTAGATTAGATACAACTTTAGTGATCCCTTTATTAATTTCCTCTGGGAAATTAAGGTTCCAGCAGCAGCATCAGTACAGTACAGAAAAGAGTAGAAATATAATAATTTAGTGAGAAACACACTATAGAAATATAACGAATATATAATATAGAGACTATATTACAATATACAATATGGATAAAGAGTGCATGAAAAAAAGAGTGCTGTAGGAGGGAGTATTGCACATAATTGCACTTTTGAACTGTTAAGTCCAGTTGTGTTGTGGTCGGGTTGCGGGTTACAGGTTACTGGCTGTTTTCTACTCGTTCCCATCCTCCATCCTCCTTATGTCCGTCTGATGGCGTGCGGGTCAAAAGAGTTTTTAAGTCTATTGGTCCTGCACTTGGGAAGGAACAATCTGTCACTGAACAGGCTCCTATGGTGGCTGATGACAGTGTGTAGAGGGTGTCTGCTCTTGTCCATAATGTCCCGTAGTTTCTTCAGAGTCCTCTTCTCTGCCACTGACACCAGAGAGTCCAGTTTTGTTGCCGATCACAGAGCCGGCCCACCTGATCAATTTGTCCAGCCTGTTTGTGTCCTTCTTGGATATGCTGCCAGGTGGTCGATGTTACATGACCAGTCCAGCTTGCTGTCCAGCCACAGCACGAGATACTTATAGGAGTTCACAGCCTCCAACTCATCTCCCTCAATCAGAACTGGCTGTGACTTTGGTGTGGATCTCCCAAAGTCAATTACCAGCTCTTTGGTGTTTGAGGTGTTGAGCTGCATAGGATTCCCAGGCAGCAAAGTTATCCACTACGGAACACCGTTTACATCATAACAAATAAATTAAGCAGATTTTTAAAATTTCATCAGTAGAATGCCCTTTATGCTCTGCCTTTGTTTTTCCTTTCTACACAGCAAATTTTCCAATGTTAAATCAACACTATTACATTTTAACTATTAACATATTAAATTAACAGTTCAAGTCTTTAACAATGTTGATGTAACGTGTTGCTATAGAATAAATACTTTTGGTTCCATAAACCAGTGGGTGTGTTCCTGTAAAAAAATCTTTTATGGGTTTAAACAAGCTTCAGTCGATGTAAAGGTTCTTCCCGATTACACAACTCTGTTGTTTTTCGTGACATTAAAAGAAGCAGTTCTAAGGCTTAGGGTTTAAATCTATCTGCACGTTAAATCCAGGTTCCAGACCTGGATTTTGTTCTCGCTAGAAGTAAAGGGAACAATCCATGTAACTGGTTGGCTATATAGTGTCACACCTACCTAGATTACAAAGTCCAGAACTGAAAATGGATCCAAGGTGCAGATTTGAACACCGCTGTTCCAGAGCACCACTCAGAGAACCTTTAATAGAACCACAATCACTCTTTAGTCACTGAGAGTGATGTTGCTTTTTTTAATTATACTTTTTTTATTAATTCTGAGTTTTGTTTGTATGACTTCTTCAGACAAATGTGTCCGTGTACATCATCAACTGCCTTATAAATGGCAGCTTTTAGATAAGGATGGGAAGACATGGAAAGACTTGCAGAATGTCGAGGAGATCGAGAAGGCGTTCTGTAATCCGGAAAATGACAAGAGGTACTCTTTCACGATCTTTCATTTGAGATAAATTACCAGTTAAAAGTTTTGAACACACTTTCTTATTCAGTGGATCTTCTTTTTCCTTTCACTTTCTAAATTGTAGATTAATATTAAAGACCTCGAAATATGAAGAAACAAATGGAATTGTGTGGTAAACTAGTGTTAAACAAACTGGAATATGTTTTATTCTTTAGATTATTCAAAGCAGCCACCGTGTGCTTTTGCTTTTGCTTTCGATTTGCACACTCTTAGCATTCTATAAAACGCTTCAGGAAGTAGTCACCTCGACTGGTTTTCCAGCAGTCTTGCAGTCTGGCATTTCCTTCATTCTGTGGTCCAACTTACCTCTGCTGGACTTCGGCCAGGTGACTGTGAAGGCCAGATCATCTCACACAGCATTCTTTCACTCTACTTCTTGGCTAAACAGCCCTTACATAGCTTGGAGGTGTGATTTGCACTAAGTGAAAACCAGATGGGATAGGGAATTTCTACTGAAATTGGGAGTTGGCATGTAGAAAACTTCCACCCACTTTCTCTGTGACTAACAGACATGGCAGTGGTCTAATGTCCATACCATGAGTTTCTTAGTCCAAGCAATTAGAGGTAAGTAGAGGTGTCTTGAACTTATCCTCTGCAGCAGAGGTAACTCTGGGGAGGTCCTTATGAGAGCCAGTTTTATCATAAGGTTTGATGATTTTCGACATTCAGAGTTGTTGAGTTCTCTGGATTGATTAACCTTCTGCCATTTCTCTTTACTTAGTTGTTCTTAAAATCAGAGTCAGCCAAGAAATGTGCAGTTGGTGTATCTCTAAACCTTACCTCAGCACAACACAAATGATGGTCTCAAGCACATTAGTAAAGATTCCACAAATTAACTTTTGACAGGGCACAACTGTGAACTGACAACCATTCGTGAATTTGATTGAGAAAATGCCAAAAATGTACATAGTTGTCACCACAGCAAAAAGACTAGAACAATCTAAACTACAAAACATATTCTGGTTTGTTTAAACCTTATTTTCTCAAAATTTCCTTTCAATTTGGAAGTGTCAACTCTCCTACCCCACTAGCACTCTCCCCCTAGGAAATGACTCAGACATAGGATGCTTCTGACACTAGGAGGGTAAGGATGAGCACATGCCTTCTCCAATACATGTCAAGTCAACCACTGCCTCTTTTTGAACTGCTGCCATTTTGTTTCATTGCTGGGCAGCCAGCGCACTCTGAGGAAAACAGCGGGTCCCCAACTCTGATACAATCGCTGACAGACACTCAGAGAGAGCACGGCCAATTTCACTCTCTCTCTCAGATTCCAGCTGCCTATGGCAAGCAACAACCTAGGATTCAGCACTCAGATCCTAGAAGTAGCGCATTAGACCTCTGAGCTGTTTAAAGCTTTTTTTGTTTACTACATAATTCCATATGTGTTTCTTCTTAATTTTGATGCCTTCAGTATTAACCTACAAAATTTGAAAATAATAAAAAATAATATTGAATGAGTATATCTAAAAAAATGTTTTAACTGGGACTGTTTCTTACTGGTTTGACTGAGTTTGATTGGAGGTAACTTCCCTTAGATCTGAGTGGTTCTAAAACAAATATGTGAATTAAACTCTCAGTCCAGGACCTCAGTCAGTGAACTTCAACTCAATGACATGTGGAAGTGCGCGGGTTCGACGGCTATCTACAGCATCTTCCGTTTCCAAGCCTCCCAACTTCATCTTGACCACAGAGTGGCTCTGGTATTGGAAGAATGACCAAGGAGTTTGGACTGAATACGGCAAAGAGGTGAGTGGCTTTTATTTTTATTCTCCACTGTGGCTGAAGTGGATGGTGTTTAACTTGCTTTTTTAATTTTTTCTTTATGTTGTTTTTGTGTGCCATTGCCTGGACGCAAAGGTTGCAACCCCTATGACCTCTCAGACACTGGAGAAAATTTATCAGTCTGACCCTCAAAGAGAAGTTTCTTTCAGTTCTGAGCGACACACATATATTCTCTACTTGAAAGGTACTCTAAAAGGTTTTGGGATTATCGTCTTTGCATTACTCTTTATTGCTTCATTTTGATTATGGCATGTTTCATCTCCAGATATGTTCCAGCAAAATGTTCGGTTCAAGACCAAAAGAGAGATTCGAAGAAGGCCTCGATTTGTCTCAAGTCTTGAGGTTCAGAACAAGTTAAAAGGGTATCAGCCTGAAGCCACCAACTGCTGTGACAAATCGCTGTGTTGTAGTTTTTCAGAATTACTTAGTTTTGGTCTACAGTAATGTGTGGATGGGATGCACTTTTCACTGCTCTTAAGCTTGCTTGAAAAAGACATTAGGAAATTGCATCATCAAGTGTTGTTTGATTCGCTGAAAGAATAACTCACATTTGTATTTGATTTTTAAAGCAAAAATTTCAAAAAATTCCAAAAACCTGGATATTGAGTCAAATAAAATCATGACACATTCTATTGCATGTGATTTTCTACAGTGAAAGCCCCACGAGCTCCTCCTCTGGGGTGGTTCCTGCACACTGGGATAGAGGAGCCGTTCCTGACTTCTCCTACAAGGTACATTCACATTCATAGACTGAGTGTTTGTGGTTGAGAGCCTTATGAATTGGGCAGAATTATAGAGTATTAAAAAATAAAGGTCATAGTTTGCATAGTTTTGTAGTACACTACCAGCCAAGGGTCATCTGTCAAACCTGCAGTCCCAAGTTTTCTCTTCACAGCTGAGGCTTGGTCCAGCTACAAGGTGTTTTCATATCTCGGATCACACAAGTTGACTCTCAGAAGCTTGCCTATTGATACTGTTGTGGATATGTAGTGTGTCAGACCAGATCTTTTCAGTGTTATGGTGTATGAAACTGTACTCACCACACTCTCTATTTGTAATTTCTCTAAAGCAAAGTAGTATTCTGTTCCAACACTGCTTTTATACAGAGAAAGGCTTTCTAAATTGTTTGCCTCAATTTTCATAGCTTAATTTGATTGCATTGCCACAGAAAAATTACAATTACAGATGTATTTTGTTATTCATTTACATACATTTGTTATTCATTTACATACATTGCTCAAAAGCTCCTTCAGTTTACTGCTTATCTTCGTACCATTTAAGATCAGTGTATTTTGTAACATTCAGGTCATAAGTCAAAAGCTTGACTCCAGTTATAGAATAATAAAACTTCAATATTACAAAATGGTCCAATAGTTTAACGGTGTGCTGGGCAACTGTTCTAAATGAGATGAGTTGAAAGTGTAAAATCCACATAATACAGCAGTTTTACACATTCCTACAATTATATTCAACTTGTGTAAGCATAGTTATTGACTGAAATTCATAAATTGTGTATGTAATAATAAAGCAAAATGTAATTTGGTATGTGCTTGTTAGTTGGTTCCTTTGTCCAGGACAGATGCAGAATTTCTGATGGTGCAGAAGCTGTTTCAGCAGACTTTGCCCAACTACACCATCAGCAGCATTCAGAGGAACCAGAACGCCTCTCTATGGAAAGTGTTTCAGTGGTAAGGTCAATGTCTGCCTGTTTATGAATCATGAATGCTTATCACAGAACTTATGATTAGGCAAGACAAGGCGAGTTTATTTATACCTTTCATTCACAGTCGCAAATTGAAAGTGCATTAAATTAATGGAGATAAGATTAAAAACATTAAATCGTTAACAGTGAAAGCATTTAAAGTTTCTTTACATTTATGGCATTTAGAAGATGCTCTTATCCAGAGTGACTGACAAGGTTATACATTTTACAGAGGAGGGCCAGAGTAGTGTTAGGAGTCAAAGGACTTTTATTGGTGTAACAGGATAGTTGTCCAGACTGAGAATCGAACCCAGACTGGGAATGGCTGACTGGTAGTTTTATCCATTATGCCACACCAATACATGAAATTAAAAGAAATAAAATATAATAAAATGAATCATTAAAAAGCAATATAATTAGAGTAATACCATTGCAGGATAGAGTTAACAGTTTTTAAACTGAGCTAAAAGCCTGATCAAAAAGGAACGTTTTTTTTTAGCATATTTAAAAGTGTCCAGTGTTGGGGCTCTTCTTTATGCAGCATATATATATATATATATACTGGTATGAAGCTGTCAGCTCTGTCGTTTATCCTGCACTTCAGACCAGTGTGAGTGGAGCACCTCAGTTAACTGTAGTGCCTGCTATGAATGTTCTTTTAAATAGGCAGAAAGAGCAGATGAAAGTAAGGAATGAAGGGAGAGATGTGGAGGAGCGACTGTTGTTCCATGGTACAAATCGTTCTCTATTGGAGGTCATCTGTGAGCAGAACTTTGACTGGAGGGTCTGTGGGACTCATGGCACACTTTATGGTAGAGGTAAGTAGATGATTCTTGGATTGTATTCCATTTCATGTTAAACAGTATTAGTAAAGTTTACCTTCTCATGTAAGCATATTATACTGTATTGTGTTCATATACATGTGTGACTTCAGTAATTATATGTAGCAGTTTCTGAGGCCATAACTTGAAAAGTACAGATTGAATTCATTTTGTAACTACAAGTCATATACACTTCTTAAATTACATATTTTTTTATTTTTGTTTTTGGACATTTTATTTTTTCAAATATTGTAATTCAGCAAATAAGCTGTAAAATATAATAAAATTACCGAAAGTATTATAACTGATTTAATCTCTGGAGAAAATTGCACTTAAAAAAATGCAGAGCATCTCCAGAATTGCAAGAGGCGGCAGAACAACATACTTAAGTGAACGTACAAATACTCCATTTGAAAAATACGAAAGTCCTCACTCTTAAATGTGCTTAAAATAAAATAATATTTACTTAAAGTTTCCAATTCCATGATTTAATTAATTTAATATAACAATAAAAATACTAAATTGGTCTCTTTCATATTCTTCTCTTGGAGGGTAAATGTGGTAACATACTGCATTCTTGTGATTAATAACATAGACTGTTCCTCTCTTTTCATGTAGGCCTAACAATTTTTAAAATTCTGCTTTTAAAAATCTGAAGTTATTTTTAACCAGCAAAACTTTTTAAACTCAGAGCTGCCCAGAGCAGCTGGTAACCTTTAATAGACTTGTGCTAAAGATACAGTTTACCCATAAAACTGGAGGAATATTCACTGCTGTTAGAGCCATCCAGATTGAGCGAGTCAGATTTTGATTATGCTAAAGAAATGTTAAATTAAGTAAAGCTCCTCAGTGTATCTGACAGAGCAACCTCTAATTTAACAGGTCACATGACAGTCAGGGCTACATAAAAGTAGAAGCTGACGAACATTTGGCTGTTTTGTTAAAAACAATTATGATACAGTAAACATGGATAGATATGTTCTCTCTCTCACCCAAACATTCTGCACCTAAGGACCTCAAAGTGTGGGGGCATGTGCTGGGAGCCAAAAGTTTCAGAGACTGATTCATGCTGGCAGCTGCACACAATTAACTGTCTGAATAGAAACTACACAATTAAAAGTTGAATTAACATTTATAGTAATGAGCTTTTGCAAATGCAGTGAGTAAAATGTACAGATTGTTCTTCTGAAATGTATGGCATAGATGTATATAGTATTACCCATCAGAAATACTCAAATAAGGTACAGATACGTCAAAAATCTACTTAAGTACAGTAGCAAAGTAGTTATAGTTCCTTACTTGCCACCTCTAAGGATTGCTCAAGCCAAACTATTTCACATGAGATGTTTTTTGTGTCTTATGCAGGAAGTTATTTTGCCAGAGATGCCTCCTACTCTGATGGGTATGCTCAATCTGGGAGCAACTCCAAAAAGGCAATGTTTGTGGCACGGGTTTTGGTGGGTCAGTACACCGCTGGCAACAGTCAACTTGTCCGTCCACCTGCTAAACCCGCAGGCAAAGGCTCCTATGACAGCTGTGTTGATAACCAAATCAACCCAAGCATTTTTGTCATCTTTGAGAAGTACCAGATCTACCCAGAGTTCATCATTGAGTATGGTCCAGAAGAGTCCAGATGTTTGATTTCATAAGCATATACAGATAGGTGTTTTATGAGTCTTATTGTAGCTAACTTAAAGCTTTATTAGAGCACATGTGGTAAACTTTATACAAGAAATCCTGTGTATGTACCCTGCAAAATACAATGGTTGGACAATGAAACTGAAACACCTGGTTTTAGACCACAATCATTTATTAGTATGGTGAACTAGGGCCTCCTTTTGCGGCCACAGCGTCAGTTCATCTTGGGAATGACATTTTTTGGATATAATCCGGGTTAGCACCCGAACATCCCTTTCAGACAACTTCCTCTTACGTCCACAGTTAATCCTGTTGGGTGTGGTTGGTCCTTCTTGGTGGTTTGCTGACATTACCCTGGATACCGTGGCTCTTGATACATCACAAAGACTTGCTGTCTTGGTCACAGATGCCCCAGCAAGATGTGCACCAACAATGTGTCCTCTTTTGAACTCTGGTATGTCCCCCATAATGTTGTGTGCATTGCAATATTTTGAGCAAAACTGTGCTCTTACCTGCTCCAATTTAGCCATGAAACCTCCCACACTAAAATGACAGGTGTTTCAGTTTTATTGTCCAACCCAAAATATAAAACTGCAAGCCCACTGCTGGAGATTGACCTACCACTCCTTACCCATTACTGTTCAACAGTAAGAACACTTTGGCACTTTGAACACCTAAAATATGTTTTGCTTTTACTAAAATATGATGGTTGTGGTGATTATTATTATTATTATTATTATTATTATTATTATCCTTATTCATATTTTTAACGATCAATTTGCAAAGCACATTGTGAACCTAACTTGTACCACACTCGCTTATTCAAGGTTTTGCAGGCTGAGACTTCTCCACGGTGGGTGCCATTACTTCTCAAATAGCCAAACTGTGTCCTTGTATTTACCATTATCATCTGTTTGCTATTGTTACTATTACCAAAATACTAGCTTTTATTTACACTGTGTGAGCATTTTATGATTTTATTTAATGAAAAATAAATTATTTAAAATGATTTTATAGTAAAATGCACAATATCAAACACTAAGGCTTCATTCACATAGCAGGTAAAGTGTCCTTGACCTTCTCACTAAAATCACTCATTTTTAAGCTGTTCACAATATCTGTTTAGTTTGACTTGTATCTAACATGCATCTGAACAGTTCATGCTCCTAAACTAATATGCCTGCACTATAGTTCTGCTCCCACAAGTTTTGGATTCATCTTCATGAGCATCACAGGAGCCTCCAAGGAGTTCTTGTGACTGACATCTGGGCTAATCACCAAGAAATATGGGCACATTCTTGTTCTAGTGTTCTTGGTTTCTGTAAACTTTGCTTTATAGCTTTTAATTTTACTTTAACATTGCAGCCTCGTCCTCCTTTGGCCACATTCATACATTTCTTTAAGCCACAGAGCGGTGGTGGTATCTTCCTTCTGATTTAATTTGAACAGAGGGATCTCCCCAAATATTGATGAAACCTGTTACCTCACTATCCCATCACTGAAAACCTGCCTCTCTGCTGTCGTCCATTTTCTTTTCTCAACATGCAGGATGAGTTGAACTTGAGGTCTCTTACGTTCAAGTCTGACTATTTGACTGAGTCGCGTTGTTGTGTTTGGATACTTATCAGATTCAATACCACATATGAAAGTGTCCCACACTGAATCTGTCAATGTCACACTGCCACACAGAAAACACTTGGCCACTCTTTCCTGCTGTGTAAACATAGCCTAATATTCTTCTGTGAAATTACCCTTTAAAAGATCACATTTTATTATCATTGCAATGTAATGTAATAATATAATAAAGAATATTAAAAATAAAGAACATAAAACAATTACATGAGCATTTCCATACAGACACATAGGAGAACATGGAAATTTAACTTCGATAAGGACTTGAGACCACAGAGTTGGGAGGCTTGAAGAATGAGCTAACCAGCACCAAGCCACTGCGCTGCCCGTTTGAGATAATAACCAAATGCATAACTGGACCATCTCTGTGAAGTACAACAGCTTTATGAATACATGAACGGTTCCTAAATGAATATGAAAATGAGAAAGTATTTCACTTGTTTTTTGAATGATTGTTTAAATAAACACAAACACAGTGTATTTACGTATCTTGGGTGACTCATTCTGTTATGTAGAGAAACTGTGTTGTTCATTGTTGAACCTAATCTCACAATTTCAGGTTGGGAACCAAAAGTGGTTCTTTGGCCATTCTTAAAGAACTCTTTGTAGCACCTATATTTTAAGAGCGCACATAAAGTGCATCTGGAAAGTATTCAAAGGCTGTGAATACTTATGTACTTATGTAAGAAATTGCAGACTAACTTTTCTCACTTTGTCATTGTGGGGTATTGTGTGTAGAATTTTGATGAAAAAAATATTTAATCCATTTTGAAATAAGTCTGTAACAATGTGCAGAAAGTAAATTGCTGTGAATACTTTCCAAGTGCACTGTATATACTAGTTCATGTTCATAATTTCATAGAAAATGCTAGAATAAGATTTTAAATTCATTACATGTAAAGTTTTTTTTTTATATATATTGTTGATCAGGATGGCTTATAGATAATGAAACTCAGAAACTGGCATCTCATCAAAATCCTGAATCTCACATTATTACAACATTTAAATTCCGGTTTGACTGAACTAAAATCAGTTTCAAAACTGAAACAAATATAATACTTTAAATGTAATAAATATAACATATGACTTATTTTTAATTAAATATTGTGCAACAAAATATTATCTTATTTTTTGAGATGCACTAGAAAGTGTGTTCATATTCAATCAGACTTAAAAGAATATGTGTGGTTGTTACTGAACACAACAGCTGAAGAAGTTATCTTTGGGGGAGTGGGGGAGGCAGTTACTCTGGCAACCACTGTGTACCACTGTCCTGTGAAAAACACTTATCTTCAAATGTCAACTTCACAGGAGAAAACAAAACTTTGAAATTAATCATTTAGAAATTAATCATTAATAATTCATGTTTAGACCATATACACACTTTGTTGTTTGGATTTTCTGACATCCAGTTGTGTTGAATAAGTAAGGCCAGTGTTGTAATTGTAGCTCCTAAAACAGCGCCAGCAAGCGTCCATGCTTTAGTTTACACTTTCATTTTCTAGCAATCGAGAGTCAGGGAAGCAGAGAGAGTCAGAAGGTTGGTCCAGGCTGAACGAGTCAGACGCGATGGCGCAGCGCGTGTCGCGGCTCGTAACGCGGCTGGTGTGCAGTGAGGGGCTCGGCTCCGCGGAGCTGCAGCAGGTGGAGAGCGCTCTGAGGAGGAGCGTCACTGTGGATGAGGGGCTGCTTAGAGCGCTGCTGTCTGACAGCGCGAACTTTCTGACGGTGGAGCGGAGTCCGGGCTCGGGGACACTGCTGGTGGCCAGGACGGAGCTGAGGCTGTGCCCGGAAGCGCAGCAGTGTGCGCACTGTGAGCAGCTGCATCTCTGCAGGTACCTGGTGTGCGGGAACTGCAGGTTCGGGTAAGAGCCAGTGATTCGCTTCCGCTCTCTGCGCCCTGAAACACATTTGACTTTATTCTAATTAATGTGAGTCAACAAAGCTGTCCGACTCAAATGAAACTTTAAGTAAGTAATGAAGTTCAAAAAGTTATTTTTAAAGTCTATACTTGTAAAGAGATGCTGATTTGACAACAGTTATATGTTATATTTCAAATTGGTCACGAGCGGTTTGGTTTGCTTGGTTTTTGTTGTCTTTTGTCGAGTCGATTCTTTTGTATCGATTTGTTTGTATCGACTCTTTCCAAACGATTCCAAACTGAATCGAGCGCTGCTGTGGTGAAAAACACACCGAAGGGAGAATATAATCATTTAGAGACGATATCAGAGCGGGAAGGTAAACGAAAGTTGGGTTTAGAGGCACAGAATTAGATGTTAAATGTTTGTTAATACTCAGTGTTTTGAGTGTTATTGAATTAGATGTATAAAGCTGACTTTAGATGTGTTGGTTTATTCAGATGAGCTAAAGGGTCCGTTAGTTCCGGATGACATAATCCACATCTGTTTGGTGGAGAACATTATGACTGACGCTGCCTGTAATTAGTCATGTGACAGTGACAGATTGTTTATAACAATATAAAGATTGTCAGTGGGCTATGATTGCTGTATCAACAGTGTGATTAAATGATCTGGAACCCTAATTAGGTATTTTAATTGTTGTCTTTTTTATTATAAAATACATATTTAATTATTTGGCCATAATCAAATTCATTAAGACTGGGATAATAAAAAATAATTAATGAATAATAATAATAATGATAATAATAATAATAGTAAATTAATAACTTGTGTGGAATGTGGAATATTTTTCTTTTTAAATTTACTATAATATTTTAAACATATATAATTCAAAAAAGAGATAAATAATGAGTGAAATCTGGGTGCTGGAGGGCTGATATAATAACTATGTTTATGCTAGAGGTGGACATGTTATTATACACTGTCTAAATTGGGCACTGTCTAAACTGAACTGACAACCTGTTTCGAACCACAAACCTTTTGAACTGGAAACAGGATTTTTTAAGTTGGAAACCCGATTTCAAATGGAAACCCGATTTGAACCGGAAACCTGTTTCAAACTGGAAACTCAATTTAAAACAGAAACTCGATTTGAACCCGGAACCTGATTTGATCCAAAAACCTGATTTGAACTGGAAACCTGATTTGAAACAAAAACCCGTTTTGAGCTGGAAACTCGATTTGAACAGAAAACCCATTTTTGAACTGAAAACCTGTTTTGAACTGGAAACACGATTTGAACTGGAAACTCAGTTTGAACTGGAAACCCGATTTGAATCGGAAACCCGATTTGATCCAAAAACCTGATTTTTACTGGAAATCTGATTTGAAATGAAAACCTGTTTTTAGCTGGAAACTCGGATTTGAACTGGAAACATGTTTCGAACCAGAAACTCCATTTGAACCGGCAACCTGTTTTAATCTGGAAAACCAATTTGAATTGGAAACTTATTTTGAACCAGCAACCTGATTTGAAATGGAAGCCTATTTTGAACCAGAAACCCTTTTTTGGTCTGAAAATCTGATTCGAACCAGAAACCCGATTTGAACCAGAAACCCGATTTGAACTGGAAACCCATTTTGAGATGGATACCTGATTTGATCTGGAAACCCGGTTAGAACTAGAAACCTATTTTTGAACCGGAAACCTGTTTAGAACTGGAAACCCGATTTGAACTGGAAACCCATTTAGAGCCAGAAACTCAATTTGATCCAGAAATCCATTTTGATATGGAAACATAATTTGAACCGGCAACCCGTTTTAATCTTGAAACCCGATTTGAACCAGAAACCTGTTTCAAACCAAAAACCCGATTTGAACTGGAAAACCCAATTTGAACTGGAAACCTGATTTGAACCAAAAATCTGTTTTTGAACCAAGAAACCTGTTTTGAGCCGGAAACCCGATTTGAACCAGAAAACCTGATTTAAACCAGAAACCCATTTTGAACCATAAACTCAATTTGATCCAGAAACCTGATTTGAACCGGAAATCCAATTTCGAACCGGAAAACCTGCTTTAAACTGGAAACCTGATTTGAGCCGGAAATCTGTTTTTGAACCAGAAATCTGTTTTGAGCTGGAAACCCGATTTGAAGCAGCAACCTGTTTTAATCCTGAAACCCGATTTGAACCAGAAACACATTTTCGACCTGGAAACCTGATTTGAACCAGATAATCCGCTTTAAACTGGAAACCTGATTTGAACCATAAATCTGTTTTTGAACCAGAAAGCTGTTTTGAGCCGGAAACCCAATTTGAACCGCAAACCTGTTTTGAGCTGGAGACCCGATTTGAACCACAAACTTGATTTGAACCAGAAACCTATTTTTGAACCGGAAACCCATTTTTTAACCAGAAAACCTGATTTGAACTGGAACCTGATTTGAACCAGAAACCCATTTTGAACCCAGAAACCAGATTTGAACCAGAAACTCGTTTTGGTATGGACACATGATTTGAACCAGAAACCAAAAACCCAATTTGTACTGGAAAGGCAATTTGATCTGGAAAACCCACTTTAAACTGGAAACCTGATTTGAACCATAAATCTGTTTTTGAACCAGAAAGCTGTTTTGAGCCGGAAACCCAATTTGAACTGCAAACCTGTTTCAAACCAAGAACCCGATTTAAACCGGAAACCCGATTTGAACTGGAAAACTGTTTTGAGCCGGATACCCGATTTGAACCGCAAACTCGATTTGAACCAGAAACCTATTTTTGAAACGGAAACCCATTTTTTAACCAGAAAACCTGATTTGAACTGGAACCTGATTTGAACCAGAAACCCATTTTGAACCCGGAAACCAGATTTGAACCAGAAACCCGTTTTGATATGGACACATGATTTGAACCAGAAACCAAAAACCCAATTTGTACCGGAAACCTGATTTGAATAAGGAAATTTGCTTTTGAACCAGAAACCTGTTTTGAGCCATAAACTCAGTTTTATCCACAAACCTGTTTTGAAACCCATCCACAAACCGGAAACCCATTTTTATCCTGAAACCCGATTTGACCGGAAACCTGTTTCGAACTAGAAACCTTATTTGAACTGGAAACCCATTTTTTAACCGGAAACCCAATTTGAACCGGGAAACCCACTTTGAACTGGAAACCCGATTTAAATCAGAAATCCATTTTTGAACTGGAAACCCATTTTGAGATGGATACCTGATTTGATCCGGAAACCTGGTTAGAACTAGAAACCTATTTTTGAACCAGAAACCCATTTTCGAACCGGAATCCTGATTTGAACTGGAACCTGATTTGATCCAGAAACCCATTTTGAACCGGAAACCAGATTTGAACCAGAAACCCTTTTTGGTATGGACACCTGATTTGAACCAGAAACCTGTTTCGAACCAAAAACCCAATTTGTACCGGAAAAACAATTTGATCTGTAAAACCCACTTTGAACTTGAAACCTGATTTGAATAAGGAAATTTGCTTTTGAACCGGAAACATGTTTTGAGCCGTAAACTCAGTTTTATCCACAAACCTGTTTTGAACCTGAAACCACATTTGAACCGGAAACCCGTTTTGAGCTGGAAACCCAATTTGAACTGGAAACTCATTTTTATCCTGAAACCCGATTTGCCCGGAAACCTGTTTCGAACCAGAAACCTGATTTGAACTGGAAACCCATTTTTTAACCAGAAACCCAATTTGAACCGGGAAACCCGCTTTGAACTGGAAACCTGATTTGAACCGGAAATCTGTTTTTAAACCAGAAATTTGTTTTGACCCGGAAACCCATTTTTGACCTGGAAACCTGATTTGAACTGGAAAGCTGTTTTGAGCCAGACGCCCGATTTGATCTGGACACCCGATTTGAACCGGAAACACGTTTTGAACTGAAAACCCGATTTGGACCAGAAATTCTTTTTTGAACAGAAACCCTGTTTTGAACCGGAACCCATTTTTTTTAACTGGAAACCTGATTTGAACTGGAAACCCGTTTTTGAATCGGAATCCTGATTTGAACCAGAAATCTGTTTTTGATCCGGAAACCTGTTTCTAATTGGAAACCCAATTTGAACCCGGAAACCCATTTTAAACTGATAACCTGTTTTAAAATGGAAACCTGATTTGAACCGGCAGCTCATTTTAATCCTGAAACCCCATTTGAACTGGAAACCTGTTTCAAACCAGAAACCCGATTTGAACCGGAAACACGTTTTCAAACTGGAAATCTGATTTGAACCAGAAACTCATATTGAACTGGAAACCTGTTCTTGAACCGGGAACCTGTTCTTGAACCGGACATCTGTATCTAACCGGAAACAGGAAACCCGATTTGAACCTGAAAGCCAATTTTGAACCGGAAATCCATTTTTTATACGGAAACCTGTTTAAGAACCAGGAACCTGTTTCAAACCAAAACCGTTTTGAGCTGGAAACCTGTTTTGAACTGGCAACTCGTTTTAATCCTGAAAACCGGTTTGAACCGAAAACCGTTTGATAAGTCACTGTGGCCTTAGTAAATGACATATCAGAAAGTTCTAGTTCAGCCCGCTCAGGGGCTCTTTTGCGTAAATACATTGATTAAATCATCAAGTTGGCATCAAGACTTAAAGATTAGGTGTGCATTGCATGCATGTACAAGGGCAACCATCAAGGATGAGGCAAGTGTCAGAATATCCGTGCAGATACAACATATGTTGTACCATCTGCATGGTCACAATGAAACTGCTTGGGATGTACAGATAACACAACATTACATTGTGTTATCAGTTAACTTTTATGACTAAATGTTTGGGGCCTTGAGGCGTGCAGCCGAAGAGGTACAGAACACAGTTAATACAATAAGAACTCAAGCATAAGTAAAAGAGGATACATTTGATCAGACAGTATAATAAGACAATAAGTAGTGTGGAATAGCATATTTATCTCTTACAATCCGGAAACCCGTTTTGAACTGGAAACCCGTTTGGGACTGCGCATATGCAACAAAGTACATTATTTCCAGTATTCTTTTAAAAGTTTTATTTTATGGCACACCAGTGACATACACTACCGTTCAAAAGTTTGGGGTCATATTGAAATGTCCTTATTTTTGAAGGAAAAGCACTGTACTTTTCAATGAAGATAACTTTAAACTAGTCCTAACTTTAAAGAAATACACTCTATACATTGCTAATGTGGTAAATGACTATTGTAGCTGCAAATGTCTGGTTTTTGGTGCAATATCTACATAGGTGTATAGAGGCCCATTTCCAGCAACTATCACTCCAGTGTTGTAATGGTACAATGTGTTTGCTCATTGGCTCAGAAGGCTAATTGATGATTAGAAAACCCTTGTGCAATCATGTTCACACACCTGAAAACAGTCTAGCTCGTTACAGAAGCTACAAAACTGACCTTCCTTTGAGCAGATTGAGTTTCTGGAGCATCACATTTGTGGGGTCAATTAAACGCTCAAAATGGCCAGAAAAAGAGAACTTTCATCTGAAACTTGACAGTCTATTCTTGTTCTTAGAAATGAAGGCTATTCAGATCTGAACCCCATTGAGCTGTTGTGGGAGCAGCTTGACCGTATGGTACACCAGAAATGCCCATCCAACCAATCCAACTTGTGGGAGCTGCTTCTAGAAGCGTGGGGTGCAATTTCTCCAGCTTACCTCAACAAATTAACAGCTAGAATGCCAAAGGTGTGCAATGCTGTAATTGCTGCAAATGGAGGATTCTTTGACGAAAGCAAAGTTTGATGTAAAAACAATGTTATTTCAAATACAAATCATTATTTCTAACCTTGTCAATGTCTTGACTCTATTTTCTATTCATTTCACAATGTATGGTGGTGAATAAGTGTGACTTTTCATGGAAAACACAAAATTGTTTGGGTGACCCCAAACTTTTGAACGGTAGTGTACATTTCCCATATGCACTGTCCAAATCAGGTGTCTGGTTCCAGCTGGGTAGTAACACTTTCCCATACGACAGCAGCAGTGTTTTTGAATTAGACGGTGACTTTCTTTGTAACCAAAACACAAAGGCAAAGGATGTTCTGATTTTGACAAGGTATCAGCAGCTCACTGACATATAAGTGAAAGCTGTTTTATCATAGCTATTAGCGATTCTTCCAATAACAGAAGACAATATTACAAACCTACAGTTGCTACTTAAGGATACTGATGCAGAGATTTCAGACACAGCTGAGGTGTGGCTTCTACATATTAGGCATTGAGTGAACAGGCTGTATAATACTGCTCATATTCATAATTCAGTTTGATGTATTTCTCATTCCTATGACAGCTACTTTCATTCTGAAACTAATCTCTACTTTTTCAATCTCAGATCTAAGTGCAAAAACTCACACAACTTGAAATCTCCACATAATTATGCACTCTTGACACAAAAGAATCTTGATCACCTTGAGGATGCTCAGTTGTTTCAACTTTTGCTGCAGAACGACCCTTCTCTTCTTCCAGAGGTGAGGTTCGCCTGTTGGCAGTGATCATGGATGAGTCATAATATTTGTGTTTAGCACTTCACCAACACTCCTGTAATGAGTAATACACTCACTGAACAAAAATGCTCCAAGAAGGAGCTGTTTGAAATGAATAAAGGGAAGTGTTTCGATCTGGCAGAGACATTCCTGAGAATCCCTTGATGTGTGTAATCACTTTCCTGCTTAAAAACGGCAGTTGGAAGCCCTGCCATGAACGACAACATGTGGCCGCAGGATGTCTTGCACATAACACGGAGCTCTTAGTGTCCCTCATGTCACTGTTAAGGGTGACTGGCTGTCAAATGCAATGTCTTCCCATATCATCACACCAGCAGCGTGTTACTCCACAGCAAAGTCAGGATTGAATTGCTTACCATGAGGCTTCCATACTCTAATCCTACAATTGTCAGATTCCAAGGTTCCAGTCTTGCTCATTGTGTGTGCACATCCTTACATAACCACAGACAAATTACATTCCACAGATGATGGCCAATTATTTAAAATGACTACTTTCGTAGTCCACATGTCTATCTGGATGCATTCATTTTTTTGTCAATGAGTGTATTCAGCACTGAACTGTGTCAACATTCATTATCATCATGTGGCGCTTTTAGGTGTGCTTTCATTATAATAAGGGGAACGGAGAACATGGCAGTTGTAAATATCGGACATCCTGCACCAGCCTGCACGTCTGCCAGCACTTCTTGCAGGATGACTGTAAATTCGGAGCTAACTGCAAGAGGACACATTCATTTGATGCACATGCCATGAAAATGCTGACTGGCAGAGGACTCAGCCCAGAGAACATTCGCAACCTTCAGAAAATATACAAGAACAGGTTTCTCCTGGCTGGTCACAAGGAAAAATCTGCCACCAAAGAAGTGAAGAAAGGTGTGTGAGATCTGTGATGTTATAGCATGATCTTAACTTCAGAGAATATATATATGTGTGTGTGTGTGTGTGTGTGTGTGTGTGTGTGTGTGTGTGTGTGTGTGAGAGATCATGTTATATTGGCATCACACAATATAACACGTTTACTTAAAATACATTTTTTACAATTTTACTTCTCTCCTTTTCTCTTCACTCCTCTCTTGTCCTTTCTTGTCCTCTCTCATCTCATTTAATCTCATCTCAACTTGTAGGCAAACAGACAGGCAGACAGCACTCCAGCAACTCTGTGACTGAGGCAGAGTGCACTGAAATCTGTCTTTTCTTTGTTCGCCAGGGATGTAGTTTTAAAGGTAACAACACTCAATGTGCTTAAGCAAATTGTTGAGTAATGCGTTTTCTCCATAGACGAAAACTGTCTTGAAAGTTTTATTGGAGAGTGAGCAATGTGACCCAGCTTGTCCTGGTTCTGTTTATTTTAATCAGAGAAATGTGTCCGTGTTCACCATCATCTGCCTTATAAATGGGAGGTTTTAGACCGAGTGACATGGACACACATGCCTAACGAAGAGGATATCGAGAGAGCCTACTGTAATGCAGCTAATGACATGAGGTATTTCACTACTTAGTTGTGTCGTATGCCAGATCAGGGTGATGGCTTCCTTTCATTCTGGCTCAAATCACTTGAAAAAGTCTCTTACTTAAACTCAAGCTGGCTGCTCAAAGCTAACTCAAAATGTTGACACTCTTTTCCTGACCACAGCCCTGGACCTCAGGCTGTAAACTTCTCTACAATGACATGTAGAGGTGCTCCAGTACGTCGACTTTCAACAGCATCCTCTGTTAAAAAACCTCCTCACTTCATCCTGACCACTGAGTGGCTCTGGTACTGGAAGAATAACCAAGGAAGGTGGATTGAATATGGCTATGGGGTCAGTAGGGTTCATTATCACCCATATGCTTTGAATGTGTGAATTGTACAGTTCTGTAAATGGATTTTCTGCACAGTTTTGTGAAATGCATGTTTTAAATATTATTTCATATAGGACGATGCAAAATGTGTGTCCACAATCTCCTCGAAATTCTTGGAGAATTTGTTTCTTGCTGAAGTTGAGACTGAAATCCCATTCAGCGCGTTGAATAATGACTATGTGCTCAATCTGAAAGGTAGTCATTTATCCCAACCTTTTTTTAAGGCTTGTAAAGATAAATCTTCCTCTATCAAACTGTTTTCTGTGAATTCTTTTTTAAATCTTTCAATTTCCAGATATGTATCAGCAAAATATAAAGTACAAGACAAAAAGAGAGGTTCGTAGGAGGCCGCAGTTCGTTTCTGCTCAGGATGTTAAGGCCAAATTGAAAAGGTAGTGTTTCCAGAGGCTTATTATGTCTTTTTACACTAGTTACACTGCCAGAATAGAGCTCTGAGCTGATGATAAACTGTTGGGACTCCTGCTTATCACTTTGATTTCAGAAGAAGTGATGGACTCACATTGGAAGGATTTATACTAGATTTTGAGGAATTACTGTAAGATTTGATCACATTCAGTGACAACAGCATTAATAAGGTCAAGATGTTGGATGATCACCACCCCACCTTTTCCCCAACTGCCCAAATCACCCCAAACATAATGGCTGGAGCAGGTCTCTACAGGGACTAGACAAGCTGTGTTTGTGCATAGGTGCAACTTGTAGCAACTGATTGCATTAATTAAAAGGGATGTCCACAAACATTTGGACATATAGCGCAGAAACCTTACGAATAAAAACAATCCTTCAAAAAGGATACTTAAAGAAAATAGCTGGAAGCTTTGTATTTATGCCAGTTTGTGACATTTTAATATTATGTTACAACATAAATGAAGCTTATAATGAGGCACTTGGTCTTGGTCTTCAGGGACACTCAAGAAAGCTCCAAATCCTCTTCTGTGGAAGTTCCTGCACACTGGGACAAAAACGCCCTCCCTGATCTCTCCTACAAGGTACACACACACACACACACACACACACACACACAGTCCGTACAGTCCATACAGTTCTGGTCTTCTCCATGGCCTTGTTCCACCTCTCCAATGTGATGGTTGGGTTGTACTACATGCCTACTTCACTTCACTCACTATACTAACTAGTACACTTCTAGTGGTGCCACACTATTTCTGTGCACTATATATAGTGTGCTTGTGTTCAGTTTAAGATGCACTCTTTGAAGAATGTGAAGTAAATCTCATGTCTCTTGTAGTGCATCTCAAAAAATTAGGACACCGGGGAAAATTGTATTCATTATAATTGTGATGACATTTTTATCTGCAGAAGTCAAGCAGATTTCAGTTTTTTAAAGAACTAATAGAAATGTAGCTAGTAACACCATGGTTGTGGAAAGTGGGATGAGTGTAACCTTCATTATATTAAATAACTTTTGGAGAACACAGTTAGAGACAAGTACAACAACAAAATGAAGAGATTTCTTTTGGATTTACTTTTTAGATTGTTACTCTGTCAAAATCTGCAGCTGATTACAGAACAGTAGAATTACTGTTTAAGCGGACGATGCACCAAAGCACTATTCACAACATCAGGAGAGTGCAGAATCCATCTCTCTGGAAGGTCTTTCAGTGGTAAACACATTTCCTATCAGCACCTTGTGTAACAATTTCAGAGAGTTACAGTTACTGTATTGCTGCTGTTAACACTGAATAATGTTAGGTTGTTACATTTTTTCAGGCAGAAAGAGCAGATGAAGGACAGGAATGGAGGGAAAGATGTGGACGAACGCTACCTGTTCCATGGCACAGATCAGTCTTTAATAGAGCCCATCTGTGATCAGAACTTTGACTGGAGGGTCTGTGGTGTCCATGGGACACTTTATGGGAAAGGTAGTGCTTTTAAAAAATATCTGTCAAATAAAATGCAGAGTTTAGCTTTAAAATTTGACACTTTTTTCTCCATGATACAGTAATGTGTCTCTGATCTACACAGGAAGCTACTTCGCCAGAGATGCTAAGTATTCAGATAAATATGCTAAATCCAGGAGCAGGACCAAGACGATGTTTGTGGCTCTTGTCCTTGTGGGTGAATTCACCAGAGGCAACACCAGCTACCTCCGACCCCCACAGAAGATCGGCTTATACAGACAGGGCTTTTACGATAGCTGTGTAGACAATGAAAACAACCCAGCAATTTTTGTGATCTTTGATAAATATCAGATCTATCCTGAGTACATTATTGAGTACTCTTAAAATATAGAAATCTGCTATTGAGAAGTGATGGCAAGATTTTGACTAAAATGTGGGTTACTATTAGAAACCTCTATAGAAAAAACAACAAAACAAACAAACAAAACAAAACAAAAATACAAACACATGTAGCCTTACTTAATACTGCTGTTTTTTTGTTTGTTTTTTTCCATTTGTTACTACTTTGGATTTCAACTGAAATGGGACCTTTCAGCTTTTCAAATTTCAACTTAAATCACATTTAAAGCTTCAAATATCAAATTCTAAACAATATAACAAACTGGTCTGAGTGAGTTTGGTAGGGTTTTTTTGTTTGTTTTCTTTATTTTGATCTACAGTGTGTTATTCTCCATAACCTAAATTAGGTTTGATAGATGATAGTTTTTAATCATACTTCCTACTGTCTGAATTCTGAAATAAATGAATAAACTTCATTGGATAGCTGTAAATGGTTATTTTCAAGTAATATAACCCTGGTGTGTGTGTGTGTGTGTGTGTGTGTGTGTGCGTGTGCGTGTGATAGATTGATGTGATATAAGTAAATAGATAAAACTGAAGAAATGTCATTTTGACACTGCACACGTTACTTTCACCCTGTGTTAGGGTGTGTTTCACTGGTACAACTGGATCAGGCACAACAGCAACCAAACCCAAACTGCAGCACAAGATGAGCTTCAGTCTCTGAATTTACAATGAGAACACAGTGTTTAAACACTCCAGCAGCACTTCTGTGTCTGATCCACTTGTACCAGTGCAACACACACTGACATACCGCCACCATGTCAGTGTCCCTGCAGTGCTGAGAATGACCCATCACCTCCATAATACCTGCTTTGTGGTGGTTCTGTGGGGTCCTGACCATTGGAGGTCAGGGTGAAAGAATGCAAACAGTGTCAAAATGATTTTTAAAAGACATTTCTTCAGTTTTATCTATTAAGTTACAACACCTCCATCAAGTGCACAGATGCACATATAATAAAACAGGTATGTTTTACTTTGGTGCCGTTTTAGCTCAGAACTGTCCATTTACTTCTTTCAGAGGCTTAGTCTTCAGTTCACCACTGTTACAGTAGAGCATTTCACACCCAGCCACTCTCAATGGACTTGTTTAAATTTTTAATAAATCATGCAGATATTTTGAGAAGCAAAGAGTTTAAAAAATCGTAGTGTTTGTAATGGCCCCGTGAGGATCTTTGTCCTTGATTTAATAATGAGGTTGCTATGCAAGACACACCACGTGTTTGTGTGCAGAGTATAATCAAGACACACCTATACATTTCTGAGGAAATGAAAGTCATGGAGATCTCTAGTTAAAAAAACATGTATGGCATTTAGCTGATGCTCTATTACAGAGGTGGGTCAGAGTAGTAGTAGGAGTTTTGTTGGTGTAGCACAGCATAGTTGACCACACTGGGAATCGAACCCCAGTCTCCCACATGGTATGGTGTGACTTTCAGGTGGTTATCTGTTGTGTCACACCAACCACCAAAAGAAACAATGTGTGTTATATTAAATATAAATTTATATTTACATAAAGCTTGATTTGATCCCTGTTACTGGTCCACCAGTTATCCTTTGTTGAAGCACCACTGCATGCTCAGAACACCCCACAAGGCCTGCCTGATGTGTTGGAGATGTTCTCACCCAGTCATCCAGCCATCACAGTTTGGTTAATAAAGTATCTCGATCTCCAATGATCCCCTGTAGCAACATTAAATTCATTTTCAAATGGAAAGAACATGGTACCACAACAAAGCTGCCAAGAGAGGGCCGCCCATCACAACTCACACACTGGGCAAGGAGGTCATTAATCAGAGAGGCATCACAGAGACCAAAGGTAACCCTGAAGGAGCTGCAGAGTTCCCAAGCAGACTGAAGTATCCACAATAAGCCATGCAAGCCAGAGAGCCGTGCTTTATGGAAGAGTGGCCAAAAAAAGAAGCCTTTACTTCCTTCATTTTTAGTTTAAAAAAAGCAAGTGACAGACTCCCCAAATGTATGGAGGAAGGTTCTCTGGTCAGATGAGGCCAAAATGTAACTTTTTTTTTTCCACCAAGGAAAAGCTATGTCTGGTGCAAAACCAACACATCTCATCACCCCAAGAATACCATACCCACCATGAAACGCTGTGGTAGCATCATGCTGTGGGGACGTTTTTCAGCAGCAATTACTGGGAAACTGGTCCGAGTCGAGGGGATGAGAGGTGGTACCCTAATACAGATATATTCTTGAGCAAAATCTGTTTGTCAGTGATTTGAGCCTGGAACAGAGCTTCTCGTGCCAACAGGATAATGACCCAAAGCATACTGCTAAAGCAACACTCTCACGTGGTATAAAGGGAAACAGGTCTAGTCAAAGCCCAGAACTTAATTCAATTGAGAATCTGGGGTCAGACTTGAAGGTTGCTGTTTACCAGCAGAAACCATCAAACTTGAGCTGGAGCAGTTTTGCCTTGAGGAATGGGCAAAAACTCCCAGTGGAAAGATGTGGCAAACTCATAGAGGCTCATCCACAGCAGCCTGCAGCTGTAATTGTCATGAAATGGGGCTCTACAAACTACTGACTTAAAGGGGGTAAATAGTTATGAACGCTGAGGTTTTCTGTAGGTCCAAAGGTTTTATTTTGTCCTGTTTGTTGTTTGCTTCACAAAAAAAATAAAAATTGAATGTTCAAAGTTGTAAGCATGCTCTGTAATTGAAATGATGCAAACCCTCAAATAATCTATTTTAATTCCAGGTTGTGAGGTAGCAAAACACAAACAATGCTTACTTTCGCAAGCCACTGTACATTAAGAGTAATATGAACTAGAAGTTTATCTGTTATTACCCTTGATTTCAAAGGCAACACTGGAGGAGTGAGTGTCTACAAACTTTTACACCTACTTTTATACACTTGCCAGGCAATGTTGTTTTGGGATTGCATACATAGAACAACAGATTTTAGTGTTTATTATACGATTTTCAATCTTCAATTAGCTATTTATTTAAAGAATATACATAAAAGAATATGCTCCCAAAAAGGAGCAACATTCTGTAGACGGCCAAAAATGCATTTTAGTGTTCAAATATCTATAAAAGATCATTTTGCTCATTAAATTCAGCTCAAATCAGAATAGATTTTTTCCTTTTATCGGCGATAAAGAGACTGTAGAGTATTACAGAAAGCAGCAAACAGCAGTACACTAAACCAAAAATACCTGTACCAGACCCAAAAAAATGACACACAAAAGCTGCAAATGTATGCATCTGTTTTCCTATCTGGCAAAGAGATAATGTGGGATGTAACCTACCAAGTTCCAAATAAGCTTCACAATTAGATAGTGACAGTTTTCTTTGGAAAAAAACCGGAATAAAACTGCATGACTGGGCCTCAGAAAGACATTTCCCTGGTGCCCTTGAGCATACTGGATAAGGGTACACCTGCCAAAACATATCATCCTTCATGCACTGGATTGCTTGTGTTCATGAACACACACAAAATTCCCTTTGCAGAACATCTGGACTTACAGCAGATATGCGTCTGGATCTGCAATGAAACCCCACCATGTGATGGCCAGGAATTATGATATAGAACAAATTACTCCAATAAAAAATGCATTTTACTATAAATTACTAACCCCCTTCTGTGAATTGTAAGAGGTGATTTTCTTTAGAAGATACGTTCCCATAATCATATGTCTCCATGATAGGTTAATTCTTAAGACCCTGGAAGGTGGCTGGTTCAAATCCCTGAACTGGCAGGACATGACTGAAGTGCCCTTGAGCAAGGCACTGAACTCCCGGCTGCTCCCTGGGCTGCTCATTGCCCCCTGGTGTGTATGTGTGTATCACTGAGTGAGGATGTTTTAAAAGTGGAGGATTAATTACTGTGTGTGCGCAATACAATGGGTTAAAAAAACATAATTACTATTTAAACTGAAGTTAAGAGGAGACTTTAGGTCAGATTCAGACGGTGGGTCCTCATTCTTTTTCTAATTTATCCTCCTTCAGACCATCTGTAACATGGCAGGGTAAGCATGTCTTTTTCATTTAGTTCCACTGGTATTTAAAACTGTAACCTCATGACGTGAGTAAAATCAGATATTTTTTTAGCAGTTTTATAAAATAACCATTCTTCTCCTGAAGCTATAAACAGAAATAGAGACTACATCCAAATGTACACCTGTTTTTAAAGAGCACTTTACTGGTCTGGACCGAAGTTCAGGTTTTTGTAACATGGTATACATTTAGTTGCAGTTGGACCAGCACCCTGTGAATACATTTATAATGCATTATATGGCATCTATATTACAAGTTATACAGTTGTACATTATAAATACTTACGAATAATTATACAAACTAATGAAATTATAAGGTATCACAGATGCCAGACAAAGCATTATAACCACTGGATTCATAGGAAGTGTTACCAACTTAACCATGTTCTGGCATCATCACCTTTTATGAGTTATGCTGAAATCTGCATCCCTGCTAGATTGTTTGTGTTTATAAATAAGGGTTTCTCACCAGCACTCTTGGTCTACATGTAGCTGCAGCTACATCAACCATTGGTCCAATCATCTATAGAGCAAGCTGTGTGTCTGTTGTTACAGATAATTACTCACACGTTGTTACAGAATCAATCTTTTTTTTTTTTTTTTTTTTACTAATGGTGCTTAGAAATACAAGTGCATCTTGTATACAAGCCCACTCTTCATCTGCTCCTTCACTGTCCCACTGTCAAAACAAAGAAAATACAACAGGATAAATACTGGCTCTGCTTCTGAAAGGGTTTATTGAACTAAAAATTTGTGAGTAAATGACAAATTTGTTTATTTTTATGAATGATTTACAAACTCTGATAGTGATCACTGAATCTCTCAGGACAATGTGGTTAAAGGACTACTGCAGACACTGTGGCCAAAATATATATATAGCTCAGGTTCCTATAACCCTAATTACAGTAGAATGAACAAACTGATCACTGGAACCGCTTTCAAATCAGGTTCACAGGAATCACCATCCATGACAGTACTGAGCTGTTATATATCATCTGAATTCTCCCTTTTGGTAATTTTCACAAAGATTCCATTCTTGGGTCCCAGGGTGGTACTGGACTTTAATGGGAGAGGAACCTGTGAGACATGAGAAAGTGGCATGTTAGAAAACGAAGCAAAACCCTTTTAGAAATCTGCAAGTTTCTGATTGAGAAGATGGTCACCACAGATAAGGGCATTCATATTGTCCATCCTATTTTGATTCATGAACACAGCATAAAATGGATAAACTGGCAGAAAACCTGCAAGTTCAATGTTGTGTTTATTCTGGACGCAACCATCCCATAGTTCATTCCTGGATTCCTAAGCAAAGTTGGCCTAAACATGTAACGGAACCCAACAATCTCTAAAGAACAGAAGAAATACATGAAGAACAGAAGAATATATGGAACATCAAGGATTCAGTTTGCCCTTTCATTTGCAACCAATGTGACTCACATTCTAGGTTATGAAGCTGTGAACAGGAGTTGAGCTCATCTTCTACCTCTTGCCATGTCTAACTAGTGGATTTGTGTCCATCATCTGCCTCTCGTCTGTAATTAGTGGATGTGTGCATCCTTCTGTTTTCTGACCAATGGACTCTCAGGAAATCACAAAGCTTACTCAAAAATTCTCTCTTCACACAGTTCTCTACGGTACATGGGCCTCATTATAGAGAGATGAGATCGTTATCAATATTTTGATATAAAACATGAGTGTGATGTCACATGTAAGTGCCTTTAAAGGTACATTTAAGAATATATACAAAAAGAAAATGAGAAAACCTTTAGGAAACAGAAAAATGACTCCACCTTTTTGATTGCTTAACTTGTAGCTTTTCCAATAATGTAAAGCCTTCATACCTTGGTGTCCTCACAAGCCACTACATTAAAACTCTTGAAGATGTTGACCAATGCCATCTTAATCTCCAGCTGGGCCAGTCTCATGCCGACACAGCTGCGAGGCCCTGCTCCAAATGGCAGATACACAAAAGGGTGACGGTTGGCCTTGGCTTCAGGGGTGAACCTGACACAGAGGAGAGGAGATATCAGCCTGCAGCCAGAAACACAGCCAGAGCACAGGTGGCCAGATAACGTTCTGATAAATCAGGCCTTCAGAAAGTCCGAAGCCGGACGATGGAATTACAGATGGTATTTTCTGTACCGTTCTTTGTCTGTTTTTGCATTCGTGATTGTACTGTTTAGGGAGCTGCTCAAAAAGGACGGAAGATAGAGGAGCATCCTTGGGTCATGTGATACATTCTTATGCAGAGTCTTTCTCACAGACCAAAGATGACCTTTTACCTTTCTGGTATGAATTTCTCAGGCTCAGGCCAGTATTGTGGATCATGGTGCAGGAATCCTGCTGGGATCTCTAACGTAGCTCCTTTGGGCAGAAACTGGCCATTGACCACACAGTCCTCTTCAACATCTCGTGCAAATCTAGAGAACAACAGGAGAACAATGTGAGAATGCAAATGACTTTTTAAACAGAACACACATTTGTGTGCAAACGTTTGGGCAAAATGTCTGCAGTTAAACTTTATTTAAAGTTATATTTTGTGTAATGCTGCGTACGTCCCCAGTGTGCCACCAATACCATTTTGATTTGTTGAGGCAAGAACTCAAAGCCTAAAATGCTAAATTCACTTCTGTCATATTTGTCAAGGATGATCACTGTCTGATGGGGGATGTTTCATATTATGATCTTGACAACACACTTCTTTCAGTTGTCTATATGATGGAGGGTGATGTTTTGACCACTGACTGGCCACCAGATGTGACTGAGCTGTTATGATCCAAACATTTGCTTCGATCTCACAGAAGCCCCACTTTTGCAACCACTAGCCAGCATAGCATAGGCTTCAGTGTTACAGCCTTTAACACTGAGGCCTGACAGTCAACCATCATATAAAATATAATATCAAATATAATATATTAAAAATAGTTCAGATTATAGGTGGGATATAGACTACTGTTATACACTCTCAAAAGTTTTAGAACACCTAATATGGGTTCTGAAACTTTTGACTCGTAGTGTAGATATATTCTGCAGTGACATAACAGTATGATGACTGTCTGAAATGTAATTGTTTGACTGGTTTATACAATCAATCACAACATTATGACAACCGCCTTGTTTAGTCATCGTGCTGTGATGTGATCTCTTGATTATCATCATGCCGCTGCATAATATATGTACACTACCGGTCAATATTTCATATTGGGTGTTTTAAACTGGTAGTATATCTAGTTGTACATACACCAGACCTAATTTATTACGGTAATTACTAAGTGTGTAAAAATGACTGCATTTCACTGAAACAACTAATTTCTCTCCAATCAAAACATGCCAAAAAGTTGATCTTACACGAATGAACTGAGTGTGTACCTCATCTACAGATTTTTCAGGTAGGTTAGCTTAATCAGCTTAAGTGAGCATAATATTCTGTAGTATTTATGTCATTTCAATTCTGTCATTAAGAAGTGCAGATGTGTGTGTAGGTTTTGAGGCTTTCATAGACAAAAGACCAAGAACTTGACAGAATGGTCGGACCTTCATTGATTCATTACACCTGGTAAGGTAGGAATTCATCTACTTCTCCGACTGCCATAAGCTACTTTGAAAAATACAAGCTGAAGAAGCATTTAAGAATGTCCCTCCAGTGCCAGTTCATTGGATTTAAAACATGGTATGTATGTAATATTTAAGTACTCGACAAGAATAAATGGGTGAAGGTCTGACAACAAGAACAGAAAGACTCAGTGTTTACAAGCTACGCTTAATAGGGTGTCAAAATAAAAGCACATGAGTCACTCTTGGACAAAAAATCTTCAAACTGGCAACTTTACAGAAGGCAAAAAAAGCTTAGAATGTGAGATTTTATTAGATGACATTTTGGAGCATCACTGTTAGTCCATTTGTCACTTGAAAATCAATTAAATGTATCGTTTTGCCATAGTTGCCCAAACTTTTGCATTCAGTTGTACGTCTCAAAATGAATGTTGCAGAGTATGGTTGCTAGGTGAATGTAGCTAGATTTGGCATATAACTGGCACACAAACACACTGCAGCAGAATCAGAACTTGCTGTAACTGAGAATAAAAATAACTCAGTGTGGCCTTGCTAATGAACTGGCAATGTGGTTGATGAAATTATACCTGAATCCTGGTGGGTAAAGTCTCAGAGCCTCACACACAACCATGTCCAAATATTTCAGCTCCTGGACATTAGTGTAATCTGCTGATCCCTGCAAGAAACAGCAGGAAGGAGAAATGAATCCCTGTGGATTAAAAAGAATTTGGCTAAATGTGTCTCAGTCATGCACTGAGTTATCCATCAGAGAGGGTTGTGGGTTCAATAAGCAGGTGTACTGAGCTGATCCAGTTGGGCCCTTGAGAAAGGACCTTAACCTCTTTGCAAAAGGGATCCTGTAACATGGTTGACCCTATGCTCTCACCCCAGTCAGAGAAGAATTTAATTGTACCGTTCAAGTATAATGACAATAAATATGACAGTTTTTGAAATAATTAGTGTCAGTATTTTGTCAAGATATGTCAAATGGAAGCTCAGGGTAATGGGAATGAACTCCAAAGGCCATAAACCATCTCAATACATATTCTCACCATAATTATTCACCAGCATCTACAGCACCAATGTCAGTTAATGTAGTGCTGCACATCTCAAACCATACCTATTCAAATTTGCATACACCACATATTTAACAGTGAATATTAATAATTCACCCAGTATCTCTGATATTTATAACACAGCTGTACCTTCCATTCCATTCCATTCCATTCCACTGATTATCATAACTTTAAAGTGAGTGGATTATATAAGAGCTATATTCTATATATGATGTATATGATATTGGTTCCAACAGCAAGAGCAAAAAACAAACAAACAAACAAAAAAAACATGGCACAAAAGCCTTAGGATTCCGATCTGATTTCCTTCATGTTAAATATTGTGAAGTAATAAGAAAAACAACCAGCAGGGGGTAATATTGCAGCATAATTCACACATAATTCAAAGCCAGTCTAGAAAGAAAGGTCATTTTCTTTAAATATCCCACTGAATCAGACTAAATTCAGTTCATCAAATCGAAACTGCAAGTTCTAAAAGCTGGAGCATGATCTGATCACCACCTGACTGTCTGACCATAACATCCAATGTTAACAGTGCTGACCTTAACACACCAGGTGTATTATTAAATTGTTTTAAGAATGCCACACATTTGGTCTGAGTGTGTGTGTGTATGTGTATGCAGTCAATACACATAAAGCAGTACATATAGAAGTGTATGAGGTTATAGTTCTCAATCAGTGCATGGCTGTGTGAATATGGGGGTCAGGGACTAACTGGGACTAACCCACCAGCCCTCCCCCATCAGTGTGCGGCAGACGGAGCATGTGGGTATAATAAATGACTGGCCAGGCTGAAATCACTCTGCTCACCAACCGAAGGCAGCAGCCGGAGGGGCCAAAGGAGCACTCAGGGTGAGCGAAGCTGCCACGCTAGACACAACCTCCTCACACGCCCTCGTTGTCTGGCTGCACTGTCACTTCTCATTGGCAGCTGCACTGATTCCAGAACAGAGTGACACGTCCGTAATGAAAGGCTCGGTGCAGAGCCTGCGAGGACGGAGGCACGCAGTGTGTAAGATGCGCTTTTCAATAACACACTCAGGGACCCTGTGGAGTAAAAGTTGCTTTGAGGACAATCAGAAACTGAGACGGAGAGAGAGAGACTAAGACTAATATCAGCTCTGTTGATATCATGGCATATACTAGCGTCATCCCTGACCTATCCTGTCATCCAAAATCAATCATTCCAGGGCCATATTCATAAATACACATATTCTCGCTGACCGTAAGGCATGCATGACTTTATCTGCCTCTGCAGAGCTTTTTACATGTCAGCAGAACAAAACATTTAAATTAGGGCTTCTTTTGGCATAAAGAAAAGGCCAAATGTGACATGTTCAATACTATAAGAGTGACAAGCAGGAAGTACAGACACAAGCCCTCTCTATATGAGGCTCTATATAGAGCAAAGAAGAGGTTGACCTGTAAATGACAATATAAGAAATGTACATTTTTTAATGGTAGTAAAACCCTTTTAAATACTTTTCTTTTTAATCAAAGTTGATCATGGTAAATAACTATATATCTATTACATTTCCTGTGAAGGCAAAGCTGAGAAGGCAAATATGTATAATAAAATAAAATGCCTTTTAATACATTTTGGAATTGAACACTTCAAACAAAGAAACTATATAAAGCATAGAATCAAGGTTCTGTGCAGTTTTATAAACTACAAAAACGAAACAAAAACAACATTGGAACTGTCATGGTTCTATATATCGTTACTTTAAAAAACTTCAAATAATAACTTTACAGGATTCACATTATATAAGGTGCCATTACCTTCGCATGATACCTTAAAAAATTCTATAAATAAACTAAGCTCAATGCTGGGGCACTTTATACCCCTTTACCCAATGCCCAGCATTAGGCATAGTGCCAAAAGGTTCATGTTTATCTGCTCCAGAAAGTCCTGCTGTAATGGCAATACTTCTCTATAGGCACTAGATGTGTCTGTGCATTTGCACATCTGTGTCAGCAGTGGGCGCAACTTTATATCCACAAACATTTGGACATAGAGTTTATCATGATGAATGATGAGCAATCAAAACGTTACGTTTTTCTTCTGCTTGCAATTAGATTCAAGGTGTGATATATTGACAATGAGATACTTTTACTTAAAACGGTTTTGTTTGTTTTTCTTTCCACAGTGCACATGTGCTCTGATCTGTTTGACTAACCTGTCCAAAGTTCCCCTGCTGACATTGAGCTTGAGCTCCGGTCCAGGCAGACTCAACACAGAGCCAAACAGAAAACAGACACACTGACATCTGGCTGCATCCACCACGCAGGGCAAAGAGGGAATATTTCCGGTCTAATAAGCGTGCTGGGCCTTGTTTGGAATTACATCCCTGCCCAGCGTGAAGCCACACTAGAATAACAGAAGTTTGTGGACCGGCACTAAGCTGGTAATGGAGGGTCCAGCGAGGCTGAGGGGCTACCCATCATTGAGCTGTTGGCCACAGGAGGGCCAGAGGGCCTTGCTCAAGCTGATGAATGCAGAGTTTGAAAAGGTTGTGCAAGTGTGTGCATATTGTACATGCAAGTATCTCTGTTTGGTAGTTTGAACATAATGTGAATATGGAATCTGGCAGATGTTCTTTGTTTTTTAGATTAAGATGAATAGACTGACAGACAAATGACGTGGAATCATCATGTGACATTGAAAGTTGAATTACGAGTTCAGCATTTACTCACTAAAACATTTCTTAGAATAAATACAAATAATACTCATCATAAAAAGTACTGGTCAAAAAATCATCTCTCCTCATGGGAGTCTAGTATTTATAGATCCAACACATGGTTTGGTAAGTGCTTAATGATGTTACATAATGTAAGCTGCTGATGGAATTGAACACATCCAGGCACTGGTTTGTGGCGTCCAGGAGAAATCTGGAACCAAACTAGAGCACAAGAGCTCAACAAACTTACTACTTTTTGCTGCCACAATGCATAAAATCATGGCATGACATACTGTGTGTGTGTGTGTGTGTGTGTGTGTGTGTGTGTGTGTGTGTGTGTGTGTGTGTGTGTATATATATATATAAATATCTCTCTTGTGAGCTAGTTTGTAAAACAAAGCAGAGATTGGGTTTTGACCATTACCATGCGAAGTATGGAGGGCCTTCATTTTTGGCTTTGAAGGCCATCATCAAGGTTTTGAATCTGTAGCTACAGGAAGCCAGTGAAGAGAATGCAGGAGAGGAGTCACATGGCTGAACTTAAGAATGCTGAAGACAAGCAGGATCAGTTGCAAGGGCATGATGGGACACATAGGAAGGTCAGTAAGAATGGAGTTGTAGTAGTCAAGTCTTGAAATGACAAAAGACAGAACGAGCATTTGAGTGGCCTCTCTAGAAAGAAATGGTTGACCTCTTTGGTTGTTTACATTTACAGCATTTGGCAGATGCACTTATCCAGAGCAACTTCCAAAAGTGTCGTTGTAAAAGAGAAATGTGCATGACCGAGTCAATTTTGCAACATGAGTAGGGAATGATAACTGGTTATCCACAACTAAACCAAGGCTTTGTATTTCTGCCATGAAGTGACCAGTGAGTTTGCAAAGGAAATGGCAAGATGTAGTACAAAAATATTGGCACTGTATACTAAAAACTGATGTTCATTATTAGCTCTCCACAGGCAAGCAGTGTTGGGAATTGGGGATGGAATCATATTTCCATAATTTTATGGCTCAGGAGACTTTCCCTGATTCCCCACTTTTAGCAAACAGATGCAATGCACGAGCCACATCTAGGATATAAAAAGGACCCTGCTAATGAATAAATGCAACAGATCGTGCCTGAGTAGAGTCTTACTGGCTATATCTGTAATCACACTTACAAAACTCTGCTTTTCAGAAAGCCTAAATGATTCAGTTGTACTGTTTCATAAAGCGAGAATGTTTATATACTCGCGCAACAAACCAAAACTTTGCAGTGTGGTCTCTTTCAGGAGCCTTAACAAGCAATCACTAAAACAAAGGGCTTCGCCGGCATGGCACAAAACCTCTGTGAAAGAATCGACCTAAAAATAGTGCTTGGATATTGCATTCAAATTTATTGCTATGGGAAAAAAGGGCCTTGCTATGTTCAAAGAAGCACCATGCAAAAATAGCTCATTTTCTTTGCATATTTCGGAGCCCCATGGTATTAATATCAGCCTCTTTTCAGCAAATGAGATTCATTTTGCCGGCGTGTGAGGCATAAGCTGGGCTTAGAGCGGAGGCCCTTATCAGCAGCTTGCCTCCTCACGTCTGCCTGCCTTTCTTATTCATGTCTCCCCATTCATTGACATTAGGGCCCACTGGGAACAACAGACAAACAACCATTTACTCTATACATTTTAGGAGAAACCCACTGATATGGATAACTAGTTTGTATGACCATTTGTTTATACCGTACATGTGTGTATGCATGTACAAGGACTTTCCTGTTCTTGTCACACTGGATGACCAAATTATATTTTGCATGAAACCTCTCATTCCCTATTGCATTCCAACTCCAGCAACCTTGGCTATTTATACTGCATTCACACACTTAAATATGGGCCCCTAAGTGCTACTGAGAAGTGTGCTTTAGATACAGCAAGTGCCAAAGCAGTTAGCAGGCCCCCCTTTCTTATCTGCACCATGCCGCAGGGTTTCCATAGAAACTGTTATTTATGGTTATTGAAAGTGATGAAGGCATGCATGTTCCAACAAGCCATGCCTCACGGGTGCTGTTAATGCACAAATGCAGTTAGCATCAGTGTGCATTGTCTTCTAACAGCATGGAACAGTATGCAAGGCAGCGAGGCTTTCTTCTGAGCAGCTGGTGTCGAGAGCAGAAACGGTGTAACAGCAGCATGCTGCATCACGTATCACATCAAGTGACTTTGCAAGAGTAGAAATCTGACCAAGTATTTCACCAATTAGGGAGAGCGAGCAATCAAGGCTGCAATCCAGTCCAATGAGACTAGGAACCAACCACCAGGTAAAATAGGCAGAGCTAGGTAGAGGAGCCTGAACCCACACTCAAGAAGTTTGAAGTATTGCTACTTCATTAAAGTAATCAGTCAAGAGGTGGGAAACATATCCTAGAAATGAGTGTCAGCAGGAGTAAAGGAGTAATGAATCAGGCAAAAATATGTAGTTATTGATAGAAATTTAGCAGAAACTCTTAGAACATTCTGCTTGTATTTTATCAGCACAGAAACTTGGCTTTTATATGCACTCATCATCTCTTCTTGAGATCATTTTGGTTTGAAATGCTGAAGCTTGAAAGTAGGAGTTGCTTATCTGGTCAACTCTTGAACTTGATGTACTGGAAGCAAGAAAAATGGGCAAGCAAGGGAATCAAAGACATTTGATAGGAGTCATTTGTGATGGTGGGACGACTGGGTTAGAACATCTCAAAATCATTCAGTCATAGGTGTATACATTTGGGAATACCTACAAAATATAGGTCAGCATTTGAAACTACCAGTAAGCACAATTAGAGCTATAGTACAGTAACTTTTAAAGTTTGAAGCAGTTGAACATATCTGCATATTCTTCCCATGCAAAGTAAAGAAGATGCTAAGAAAAGCTAAGACAGACCTAGAGATCACTGCAAACGTTAGTTGCATCTTTGGGTTTCACTACTTCAAAATCAACAAGATGATTAGGAGCTTTGTGGACGAGTCTGACTAAAGAAACTTATCCTCAGATCCAGGCACAAATCAGAGCATCAAACCCCACCAAGAAACATCAGACTTTCACCTGGAATAAGTGTTGTGATGAATTGATGAAAGTTGAGCTTTCTGACCATACATACCACTGTCATATTTGGTGAAAAAAAGGGGGGCAGAGTACAAAGAAGAGCACCTAATGACCTCAGTAAAACATGGTGATGGCTCTTTAAAGCATTGAGCCTGTTTTGATGCCAGTTATCCAGGCGATCTTGTTAAGGTCAGTGATATAAATGAATTTCATTAGAATTCCATTCAATCCCAGAATATGCAATGGGCCAAGGTTGGGTCTACAAGCAAGACCCTTACCTGAAGCACACATAAAAATCATCAAACATTTTACAGCAAAACAAAATCAAGTTTTGCCGTGGCCCTCTCAGGGTGTTTTCACACCTATAGTTCATTTGACCTGATCTGATTCAGTTAATAAATCACTTTAGCTTGGAGAGCTTTACACTTAGCTTGGTTAGTTTTCACCAGACCTAAGCCCAATTGAAATGCTCTGTGTGGAAGAGTGGTCCAAAATCCAATCATTCTTCAAGTGTTTTCCAACTCTGTCAAAAACTACAGAAAGACTCTGAAAGTTCTCACCAGAGAGGCTCCCGCAAATACTGAAATGTGAGGTTCTGATATTTATTTTGAATCTTTATTTTAATGAGGAATTGTGTTATTAAAGGACATTTTTATTTTGATCCAAAACTCAGGTTGCCCCCTTTGTTATTTTGCAAAATGTCAAATTGCATGTGTTTATATGTTAATTTTGGCTCACTTTAAAGAAGGGATCCAATATTTTAAGAGGTGACTATATTTTCTGTAGAAGTCAGAGTTAAATTAAATGAGGTTTGATGGACAGTACTTATATGGCATCATATGACCATATGAAGCAGCTGGATCAGAAGAAAAAGTTTAACTTTTGCAGCAACTTTTGGGCCGTTTCTGCCAACATCAGTGACTCTTTCACCTTCAGCAAAATACAATCAGATAATGTACACGACTCAATAAACACATTCATCACACGAAATCCAGACATTGTAAAATGTGGCTCCCTTCACTTTCTTTGGTCTGGTCGTATTCTTGGCCAAATGGCTAATTAGGGAGGTTAATTGCAAAGAATGTCACAGGCATTGACTGTGCTCTTATCAACTGGAGACAGGCCTGGTGTAAAGACTGACAGCTAGCTGGATGACTGATACAGTGCTGGCTAAAGCTCAAGCCATAGAAGCCAAAAACAATGGGACAATTACTTACAAACAGCTAATTAAATTCACCTGGCTGGAAAATCAATGCTCTGTCTTGTCTTGAAGTAGCAACATACTGGTGCTTGAGCCAGCTCACACGCCTGAGACGCAATGGAAAGATGGTATGAGGTAGGTGATGTAATCGTACATGATATGTACAAACTTAGCAGAAAATATTAGTCACCCTGCATGCTTAAGGCCAGGTTCCTTAAAATGGCTTTGCACAAGGATAATATAAATACCTGCGGGGTGGGATTCAGAGATTAAGAACAGGTGGTACAATGCAGTGGATATCTTGTTCCATTAATGATTGACAAAAAGGAGTGACTGCATTTGGATGTGCTAAAGGCCATAATGTGAAGGAAGTAGCTGAATTTGCAGGCATATTGACGCCTATGTTCGTACAGCTCTACCAGTAGTAGCAAAACCCTGTTACTTACAACTGCGCATGCCTTCAGCAACTTTACAGTGTATCTATCGCTGACAAGCATTCCTGTGTATGTAAACAACTTGAATACACATAGAACTGAATGCTCTTAACCAGATTTACATAGCAATAAAGTAATTATGCCAGAGAGAAGTGCACATAAGCTGGTAAGACAGGCAAAGTCAGATGGCAAATCCCCCATATGACTAACAAGAATCTGCACAAAAACGTCCCCCTGTGTAGCACCACTTCACAAGCACTCAATAGAGGGCTATAAAGCTCTCCAGCACTAGACTATGGACAGAGGAATTGTGTTCTCTGGATATGACTTTGAGTCTGAAAGCAAGAAACAGCTGAGACACTGAAGACTACAAACAGGGTAAATGTATAAGTAGTTTTAGGTGCACTGAGGTGCCAGAGAGGACCCTACAAGGTAAACACTGAGCTGAAGCAGTATTAGATTAATTATTAATTTAATATTTAATTATGCCACATGAAGTGTCTTGAAGTATAAAGAGTCTGAAGTATGTATCAGCATGACAGAGAAAAAAAAAATGAGAGATCAAATTACAAAGCATGGTGTAGGTAGATCAATAAAGAACACCCACAGCAATTATTTTTACCCTTCTGGGTTTAGACAGCAATTGGTCAGAGAGGGTTTATACTGAAAACAATCATTTCCATTGCAGGGAGATGGAGCACAGTAAATCCCATTTGTACACACCTATGTCCACAAACACACCTGCACAGACCGTACCAGGAAGTGGTTGCATTGCAAGAAGTGCTTTTCATTTGCACAGCTTATAGCTCTGACCCCGGAATCGCCCTCATGCATGGGAAAACAAGACAAGTTTAGGCTTTCTGAAACACGGGCTGGATAAAGCAAACAATAACAGAGCCACATGGGATGGTCCACAAATCTAACACACGTTTCTGCAATAACACTTCCAACAATTGGTTCCTGGAATGTAAGAAGCAGTAAGTCAAATTTAGATAGAGAGGCTTCTTGCCTCTTTGAAATGTTACATTATTTCAAGCTCAATGGGTTTGCACTGCCATGCTTTATTTCAGTGGAGTGTTTAGAGAAGATTCTGAGAGGTTTACAGTGAAACAGCTGAACTATAGTGCGGGTGGAGAGGATCTCCTCTCGATCCAATTCCCATGCTCCCCTCCATCATCGCGCTCATCCACCCAAATCCATCAGGAATGCACCCTCGGCCTGTTTCCATCACACCCGTGCGTGGTTGGCAGCTAGGCCATGAACTTCAGGTCTGACTCCACCAATGTGCCTGATTCTCATTGCGATCTTCACATGGGCCCTCTGTGTGTCGGTGATAGAGCCATTAAAGCAGCCAGCACTTTGCAGGCTTTGCATTTAGCACTTACTGCTACTGTGAGCACCTTTTATTCAATTTAGCTTGATGTGCCAGAGAACAGCACCGTAATGGACATTCAAATGACAGGTCATAAGGCTCCCTGCTGTGAAAGCAATTATGTAGGTTTTGCCATAATGATAATAACATGCTTTTGGTGAGCATTTTGAAAATGACTATTATAGTCAATGCAACTTCAGGCTGGACGCCTAACATTTGCCAGGCTTCTAATAAAACTTCACTTAATACACAAAAAACACAAACATTAAACCCCAAGGGAACACTATGCTTTCTGAAACTTAGCATTAATATCATTAAGCCTAATTCAACAGTGCAATGAAAAGGTGTTTACCCCTTTTTGATTTCCTCTGCATGTAGATCTTTGAAAAAAAGGTATATTAGATTCATGTACCTGTGACACAAAACACATATATACATTATAGTTTACATATTTATGAAACATGTAAATCAACCATGTTAAAAAAAATGGTAATTTTATTAAACATATTTAGCACTGACTGCTGTGGAGCAACTTGAGCCAACTTCTTGAGTCCTTGCAGAACTGCTTTAGTTTAGATATACTGGCAAATTTTCAAGTATGAACTGCTTATTTCTGGTCTTGTCACAACATCTTTAATGGGTCAGGACTCTGACTAGGACAATCCAGAACAGTTGTTTCTTTTCAGCCATTTTTGAGTGGAGAACTGTGGAGTCATGAACATAGATCTTAGCCAAGTATAAAGAGACATGCAGATCCTTGGATGTTCCTTGAGCTGGACTTTTCAGATGGGTGGTTTGTGCTAAAATATCAGAAATGTCCTCCCCAGACTTCTGGACTATTTGTTAACTAAAAGGTTTAGTGTGCTTATAAAAACACAGTGGCGACCACATCACTTTAACGATAAACTTCAATATGAGTGCAGCTGCAGGCTGACGGCATTCAATCCTGGTTTATTATCAATCTGGTTTATTTGTTCATTCATTAACTGTACAAAACATGTACAGTGCAATCTTGCTCAATAGTGAAGCACTGAAACACTGTTTAAAACATTATTATTGACTGTTTCACAGCAACAGCTCAGGGGTTAAACTGGATTGAAGTAGCTCCAGTTCATCTCGGCTGCAAATAGAGAAAACAGAGCTAAGCTCTGGTACTGTAATTTGATGGAAACGTAAATAGCTTCGGAATTACAATTTGTGAACTGCACTTTTACTGTTGAAACATTAAACTTCCTGGACAAACTGGGTATCTACAAGAAAAAAATCTGTTTTGCTTTTGCACTGTAAACTCAATAAAAGAGGTCTGAGACATGCTTGGTCTGGGAGAAGGGCCGTGTCTACCAAACAAGCCAGTATGTCTGGCTCTGCCTGTAGTCTCTACTTGCACAGACTGTGGTTGCATATTTGACAACATGGTGTTCAACTTTGTTTCATATCCATGTTTTCTACAGTAATTGATGGCTTTAGAAATCAGGGTTTCTCAATCTTTTCCACCTTACGGCCCACCTGTTTATAACTAGACAGTATAACAATCCATTCGAAAAAATAACTTGACGTTTACGTGGATCACTAGAGAGTGCTTCGCTGCTCACTGGTGGTCCCCAGCCCCCAGTTCCACAAGTAAATTAAAAATTTATTTAAAAAAACTGATTAGGTTCTCTTTGTCCAATATTACATTTTGTTTAAAGCTCTGAATGCATTCACTGTGACAAATATATACAAAGAGAAGCCCTGGTTCCACCCATGTACTTGGATCGTATCTGAGAAAATTATTCAAGTTCTAATCTGATCTTATAACTGTGATACTCTATCATATGTTCCCTCTAATATTTTAACTGAAACTGATTCTTCTCATAGTTGTATTCCTTCCACACAGAGTCAGGAAACTGCACAAGAAAGAAGGAAATATTTGTCTCTGAGCCTTGGCAATACTGAATTTCCAAGGCATTCATTTAAGCTTTGTGAACAAAGATGGTGCAGGATAGCAGACAAACAGACGCACACTCCTGTTTTGTATGAGCTGCCATGGAAAAGGCTGTATGCTTGTATGTAATCTTAAATCTCTTCTGATAAAAACACAACAGCCTCACAGGAAAGGCACAGGCAGGTAAATAATGCAGCACATTTCTGCAGAGAAATACAAAGGCCACAGCAGCAGTAAAGATGCTAATTTACATGCCCCCCTCCCTCAGGAGTCTGAGCAAAGGGGTGGGGTGACCATGGCTGTCATCTGACAGCTGTTGACGTTTGGGCCACATCAGTCAGGCATTCAGGAAGACATGGCTGAATTACTGAAGGCTTGTTGATGGAAGTTTAAGTTACAGGAGTGTCCTGTCCCCCGGGCTCTAGCATTTTCATGGGGCCTTCCACTGTGCAGCAGCATTTTGATGACTCCATCTGCTCCAGTCCATTACTGAAGCCAAGGAAACTGAAGGAAAATGGCCAGAGCACAAACAAGGGAGTTGTATTTGTCATCCTCCAACGTCAATGTCGTAACAGAAAGCCTAAAGCATCTGCTCTAAAAAAAAACATTTGATTTTTCCTCTTCTGCTTACTCTGCTAACAAAAGACTATCTTACATAATGAAGTCCAGGGTCAGGTATCCTTGCCAGGAGCTTAGTGCAGTGATCTGTGCTTGTGTGTAAAGACATGTCTTGGAGTGAAACAGGGAGCAAGGCTAGTGAGTGAGGTATAATGATCAAACACACATGCTTGCAGGCTTTGGACAGGACTGAAGAAGGCTCCCAATGCACAGTAAAAGCACTGCAGTGGGACTCAAACAGAAGCCCTGTCTTTACCATTTTCCACCCAATCATAGACTGCAATTAGTGCTGTTGTGCATCAAGAGTAAGGCTGCTCCTACGGTGAGATCCAAACAAATTAGGACAAACTGGAAACAGAAAACTGGGAAATTAAAACAGATTAGTGCATATTAAGTATAGCTATATATACATTTATACATATATTAGTACTAATTAAACTAATTTAATGGTCATCACTGGCTTGTAGGGGTCTAAACATTTCCATATTCTGACACTGTTTACCAAAGCAAACAAACGAAAAAGCAGTATGATGCATTAACTAAGATACTGGGGAAGGCTGTTTACAGATTTTACTAACAACATTACTATTGGGCAAAGTTAACGGTGAGCTATTTAACAGATAAACTCCCACCCCCTTCCTCCAGCTTCCTGTGTTGAGACCTAAGCTCAACCAACCCCCTGATTGTGAGGAGTCTGAATGTAATTGCAAGCCTATTTCAGCAAATCAAAACAAGGAGCATGAACCAAATCCAGTTCAGTGCAAAAGAACAAAATCTACATTAACAAATGTACCATGACCATAAAAAGGAAAGTCTGTGGATATCATACACAACAGTCGCAAGAGCACAGAACTCGATAAGGAACGGAAAGAGTCAGAACGATGAATGTGTAGCAACAATAACAACAGGGATGGGGGGGTAGATACAGGGAGAGACCCTCCCAAGCCATGGCCTGCCAAACTGACTCTCAGTTCAGCTGACTCATATTGTGCCATTATGATTATCAAACAATGACACAAATCACCACCCTAATTTTGTTTGTGTGTGGGCAACTCGTGCCGACCCCAGACACATACTGTCCATGTTGCCTGTACCTAAACCCTCTCTGGATTAAATAAGACAGAAAATGAAACAAAAAATATATCTATATCTACTGTATATAGTTATATCTGATAGAGGAGTGTTAAAGCCATCGACCCGTCAGTATATTTACATCCTATTCTGCTGTGCTCTTTCACCAAATAGCACTGCTACAGGAACCAGACATTTTGCTAAACAATTCAATAGCTGCAATATGTTTGTATGCAAAGCATCCAAAGGCCAGTATTGACAGCAGTAATGACAAAATGAGCAATAAATTATATTGTGCCACCCTAATCAAAATTGATCAAGCTATTACAAGTCACTCTCATAAATCAATTTCCATTAACAGCCCTGGTATTTCTGTAGGCCTTCTCACAAGTAACAGGATCTAAATACTCTTGCTCATTTAGGTCCGACTGTAAAATATGAGTGTAGTTGTACAATAATAATGAACGCAACAACAATGTAACGACTGGTGATTTATTCACTGTTGCAAATGAATTACTGTAGTGCAGCTGGTGTATATACATGAGTGTATCTCCATAGCGGTAACAGCATATGCTCCATTATAAAGTTATACATGTGTACTAAGACGAGGGTGATTGTATTTAAATGAGCTGCTGCTTTTTTTCTTACAACTAAAGAGATGCACCTTTGAATCTTCTGGAGTCAAAACTGAAGTTAATACACATTCATTTACACAAGCTGTACTGCATCTGTAACAGTGAATACATCACTAGCAGTTACACTGTTATTACATGAACTGTGTAATAACGAGGTGTAATAGTTATTAAAGTTTTTAACTGAAATAAAGTTATATTTTTATAATATTTAATATTTTTCTGAAGTACATAACCAGTCATATTACCACATAATAAGACATGGTCATGCATTGTTATTGTTTCATTCATCATTAAATTTTAATTTTAATAAATTACATTTTGACACAATGTAAAAACTGCCAGAGTCAAAATTGGCGAAAGTGCATGACAGTGACAGTAATTGATTATCTGTTAATGCACATACGGTGTGATTATGGCCTGTCTAAGCTAAAAGATGCCGAGACATAGAGAGAGAAAAGGGGAAAGAGTACAGAGACAGCGAGAAAGAAAGACACAAAGGAAGAATAAAACGTGAAGGAAGGAGGAGTGGAAGGAAGAGCAGAGACAGAGTGGAAGAAAGGAGAAGGACAGTGTACTGCTGTGAAGAACAAAAAAGGAATGAATGGAAAAAGAAAGAAAGAGTAGAGGGGGGAAGTAGAAAAGAGACGAGACACTCAGGGGCTCTCCTCCTGGATCAGTGCTCTCAGCTCTCCGCCCGTCCTTCTGTCTTTCACTCTTTCCGGGGAACGCATCTCCATCTCCTCTGTGTTGTTTTTTCATGATAGCGTGACAAGCATCCCCAAGCAGAGCAGAGTCTCTCCACAGTGATGGGAAAAGACACACACACACACACACACACACACACACACACACACACACACACACACACACACACACACACACACACGCACGCACTCACACACACACACACACACACACACACGCACACTAAACATGCTAAACAATCTGTAGTTGTATCTTTATCCATCCACTACAGTAGTGCAAATAAACTTTAGATAATGTAAGCTTCCCTGATTAGTAACAGCATCTAAACTAGAAAACTGAATTTTTTACATTTTGTCTTTAGCGATATTGTAAGACAATGTTCACACAGCAGGAAAAGTTGTCCAATTCTGATATTCTCACCAAATCCGATTTTTATTTTTCTTAATGTGACCTGTATCCAATATTCGTCTGAACATACATAGTGCTTGCTGTATGTTTTTGAGCAGAAACATACTGTAGATCCCACCACTGAAAAACTCCTTCACTGCTGCCATCCATTTTCTCTTCTCCTCCATGTGCATTAATGAGGATTACTCAGTCGGATAGACACAAATTCCAATCTGAGTATTCAGGGTCACACTGCCGATATGGATCAGATTTCAAAACCACATATGAAAGGGGCACAAATGGCCATTGAAAAAAGATCAGATTTGGGCCACTTTTTTTGCAAAAAAGTTTTTCTAAATTTTGGCCAATTTAAAAATTTGCAAAATACTGGAGGAGGGATGGTCAGTATTTCATTTGACTGCTATTGATACTCATATACGTGGCAACAGATTTGGAACCATAAAGTGAGAATACACTGCTATTCAGATCCTCTTTCATCTGTGTGAAAACCAGTGAAGAGGGACACCTACATAAAGGTCATGCACTGTTTCACGGTGCAAATCTATTCTTAACATTATGTGCAATGCCTTAATCCTCTTTAACTCTCCCTCACACCCCTCCACCCCAATTTCTTTCTCTTTCATCTCTTCTTACCCTAAACCAACACTTCCGTGTGCTGGTCTGATGAGATGCATAGAGCTTCTGCTCTCCTAATCAAATACTGTCCAGGCTTTGTGCTGCTGACCCCAGGGGTTCAGGACACCAGAGAGCCAGAGAGCCTTCATCTGAACTAAAGCCCCTGAGACTGCACGTCAGTCTGTCTCTCTGTCCTGACTCTGACGCTTCCTGACTCACCCTCCCCGCTTTTGCTCTGGAATCATCAAACAAACTGAATAAGCTGAATGCAAGCCTTTCACCATCATATCACCACCAATGCTGTAGGTGAAAAAAGCTTGTCACCAAAACAGTAACTTAATGCAAAAAGTTAGGTCTTGGTGTTAAATCCACATTTACTGCAAAATAGCACCTTTCTGTGGAACTGTGGAAGCTTTGGTGAGCTCACATTGCATAATTATCATATTTGTGTAAAATCTTGTAATATTACTCAAAGTCCTCAGTCCACACGCTTCTTTTATATATCTCATCAACAAACGTACACTTAGAACTGTCCATGAGGGGACACTCAAAATATTATTTGTACTGACTGCAGTGGCATAAAAGTGAATTATACTCTGTGACTGTAGGGGGAGCCACGGAGGAAGACATACAAACTCTTGCATAATGCTGCTTTAACATCTGTTCATTTAACATTTCCATTGATCACATTTCAGGCAATGCAGCTGGTTTTAACCCTTAGGAGTTGCCACTCAAGCCGGAGCAATCAAACCAGGGTTAGTTTCAGATGTCACAGCATAAAAACAAAGTCAGGGAACACTTTACAACAAGGAAGCTTAATTAATGCTTAAGTAAGTCTTAATCAAGCATTAAGAAATGAAATGTTACTCACTGCATGGGTAATAATTATTTCTGAAAGCTTTCAAAATGTAGTTAGAACAATGGTCCAAGATCTGTTAATTAATAAGTATATTTATGATAAGATTGTGATTGAATATATGGAGTGATGGTTAATGTTTAATTACAAACAAAACCACACAGTTACAGTAACAGTAGACTGATTAACTACACTTAAAGCAACATAGAAGTTATGGAAGTGGTCATATTGAGGAGGGCCTAATGAACTCTCATAGTAACACATCATTACTTAGTGCTTAGTTAAGATGTACTTAAGCATTCATTATGGGTCCTTATTGTACAGTGTTGATCACATTAAACATTGCTGTAAACTTCTGTCAAAAGTGCTGGCTTAAAATGCTGTGTTAGTTCATACCTGATGTTGACAAACTAAGCAGAATTTATCTTCTTACTGTTGTCATTTCTCAAAATATGGTGAATAGACTGTGGATGGTAATGCCTTCTAAGACACTGTAGACTGAGGAAAGTTAAATGCATGCACAACTTCAGGAATAGAATGTCCCATCCTTACGGCTCCCTCTATAATGCCTTATTGGACATATAAGTTATGTCACATTGCCATGGATACAGTATCCAGTGTCCAACCTCACAACATATACAGATGTGAGAATTCCCATGTTGTCCACTAAGGTAATGCCACTTCATAATCAATTTACATACTTCTATCCCATGACCTTTGGCATGTGAATGTAACGGACAAATTTATGAGGGACAAAGGGTCCAACAGCAACAATATCCTAAGCTTACGTTTAAAACAAGAAGATTGTATAAACCCTAGTCTCTAAACTTTCATTTGAAAGCTGTGAATTTGTCCTGGAGAAGATACAAGACAAATAAGTGCGGTATGTATGGGAACCGACAGCTCCGGTGCAGAGGCTGGTGCAGGATCAAAGACAGTGTTATTGAATTTAGCGGTAGAGATGCAGGGTCTTTATTCAGGCTTGAGTGATATGAGTGAGGGGAGATGAGCGAGGGAAAGAGCCCCCCGGAGGCTCAGCCTCACAGGCACTGTGCCGATGAATTATTCACACACAGGAAAGCCAGGCTACTCACCACTCTCTCTCTCTCTCTTTCTGTCTCTCTCTCTCTCTCTTTTATTCTCCCTCTCACTCTGTCTCTCTTTAGCTCCCCCCCAAATGGCCACTCTTACATGCTTGTCTTTGCTTCTTTCACCTCTCTATTCTCTAAACTCTTCCTTTCGCTTTCTTTTCTTCTGCTTTCTCTGTCTGTTTCACGCCTCCCCCGGCTCTGGTGTTTATGTCGCGTTTGCGTTTTCTGTCTCTGTGCTTTATGCCTTGTCTCTGTCCTTTCCTCTGTGGTTCTTTCACTCTGATGGAGTTTTCAACACAGCTGTCATGCTACCCTTTCTGTATATATTACATTTCCTTTCTTTATATTTCACATCCTCTCTTCTTTCTCACCTAATCCTCCATGTTTTGCGCCTCCTGTCAGATTGTTATATTTCCCCTTCTGTTTTTCCTTCACCTGCTTAGGCTTTGGAGCACTGAGAGGAGCTAACCTTGTCCATCAAATGTCAGGCAGATGGTATTCACACTGATTGCATGTCCAGTTTGTTTATCTGTTCACATATTGGTCTTGCATTCCATGTTTCTTCTGCATTCTGTCCACCTCCATTCGATTCCAATAGACAGGAAATAAGATGTCTTACAGAAATGCATTTTTCTCAAGGAAATGATGAAACTGATTGAACTGGGATGCAGAAAGGCTTGGGGTCAGTGTTTACCCTCAGTGTTAATAAAGCAGTTCCATGAGGAGACTGTACACATGCTTTATAGTAGTAAAGAGTGTGTCAGCACCACATGGCCTTCAACTTGATGATTGGTAAGAGTCGATTCAGAACCTTACATCTACATGCAGTCTTAATCAGGAGATCAGAATCACACTCCAGCTCTCCCAGCTGCACAGTGAGAATTCACAACAGTTGTGGTGGTGATAGGGGTAGTGGTCTGGAGGTGGTGGTGGTGCAGATGATGTATTTGAGGTAGATGGATTAATGGATTTAACATACTTTGAACAGACGCCAAACCAAATTTCCTCTTAGAGACCATTTCCGTAAATCTCTCTTCCCTGGCTTTTCAGAGCTGCAGTCCTGACTCTCCTGACTCTCGGCTCATCTTCTAGCTCCTGCTTACCCCAATCCCACCCCCTTCCACCCTACACATCTCTGTCTTGGAGAACAGCAGAGGCTGAAAATGTGTAATTTTGCTCCGTGGCTCGCCCTCCCGCCCCCGTCTCCCACCTCTGGCTGACTCATTAGGTGACGCTTCGCTTCATCTCGCTCTGCTATTTATGCAGATAAAAAAGGCAAATTAATGACGGACCCCCTGGGGAGACACAGCACAGCCCGGGAAGAGAAAATGAGAGGCTAGACCAGCAGCCACATTGTGTGCAGCCAGCCACACACTCCTTTAGGCAGCAAGGCATTTACATGTTTGCCACTTAAACCACCCAGTGTTAAAAATACAGCCTGCTGGAGCTTGGAGACAGCTCAGAGTTGGTGACATCTCTAAAGCAGGCAAGAAAGGCTGGGAGTCTGTCAGACTAGCTGAAAGATCCTCCAGGTCTATTTATCTGTCTGTTTTAGAATCTAGCATCTGCACCCAAGTGAGCTTGTGACAGGAGAACAGCTGGTGAACAAATAAACTATAACTATATGAACAGATAATGCTTTCTGCGATTACCTCAGTAGTCATTATTGGGAATCTTGTTTTGCATTATGCAGATGTTCGTACTTCTTTGGTTTTCTTAACAGTGAAATATTAATAAATCTCCATAGATTAACTGATTGCCCTAAACATGAACAATGTCTTTGGGTCTGTAAGTTTTTCTGAGAACAGTTTTTTTAAATAATATTCCATATTAAATTAAAATCATTACTGAATTTAATAATGCAAAATAAGCAAATGTAAATTGTAGTCAATGAAAAAAAAAGTCATTGTGGAGCTTTTCTATTGGTCTATTCACATTTTGTCAGAAAATAAAAAAGAAACAATACCAAATTCAAATTATGTCAAAAAGTAAAAAAAAAAAATACATTAGTTTGTAAGGAAGGTCAAGTAAGTTTGTTTTTTGCTGTATTTATGTTTACCTGCATCTGTTTTTATATGATCTGGTCTTATTGCTGTATTGCTGATACAGTGGTGTATTTCATACAGTAGTGTTCCTGGTATACTGTATTTACAGTCTATGTCTACTGTATGTACAGTCTTATGTACATATGGCACTGTATGTATGTGCACAAATTCAAGTTAAAATCAAGAGATCAATTATGTTGAAACTATAAACATTAATAAAAATGAATTAATAATAGAAGAATTGCAAGGCAAATTAAACAGTATCAAAGCAGCTGCAGGCTCACTAATCATTATATATAAATCACTCATATAGTAGAAACATACCTTAACACAAATATGAAAATTCTGGTCATCTAATGGTTTATCATAATTCAGTATTTTAAAAAAAGTGTCTTAGTTTACCTTCACAGTTTAATTCAGTTATGTTTATGGAATGATTCCATTGAAGAATTTGTAAAACTAACAATAACTTCATCCTTCATTCTACACTAGTTTGTCACAACTTCTTAAATGACCAATCTTTTTGTACAACAGAAAAATTCCCACAATAAGTACAATAAGTAACATTTGGATGAAGCAGAACACAGTGAAAGTTGCATTGATGTTGTGGTACAAAGTCAGTACTCTGCACTTCTGATCAGAAGAGTGACATTTGAAAAGCTCTCAGTGTTGATGCATTCAGTTTGAGCACAGCGAGATGCATTTACTAAATAAACTGAAAGGCCCTTTGCTCCTCACTGAGCTAAATTCAAGAGTGGTTCCAGGCACTGCAGCTCCAGTTGGGAGGGTGTGTGGGGGGGTGGACTGACCTTCATATTCTCTGTAGTCTGCAGTCTTGTGAACCAGAGGCCAGCTGCTCCATGTAGAGTCAGAGCATGGCTATTAGAGATATGTGTGCTCCACATCATACAAAACCACACAGAGAAATCTATCTTTGTTCCACTATGGGACAACACTTAATGTTTGTGATAAAGCTTTCAATGGACACACATCGTGTCCAAATATTTGTGGACACCTGAATGCATTCAGCTACTTTAAGTCCCTGAAGAGAAGTAGAGCCAATAGAATAGGACTCTCTGGGATAGATAAACATAAACCTTTTGGCATCATGCTTAATGCATGGGCTAGAGGGTATAAAGCCCCTCAGGTATGGAGTTGGAGTTGAGGTGGCATGATTGATGATCACCTGACATCCTGATCTCACTAAATGCAATCAAATCATAACAGCAATGCTCTGAAACCCAACAGATGTCCCAATACTTTTGGGACCATATTGTGTACATACTGTACAATTATACACTACCAGTGGCATATATTCTTTGTTGCGGCCCTATAAATTGTATATAAAGGGTAAATCCATGCTTGAAAAGTGCATCAAATGAATCTAGAGGAGTGAAGGTACTCTGCCTGTGAAGGTAGAACGCAGACAATCATAGGCTTTTCTGTTTCAGAATAATGTTGAATATTTATAGAAGGGTCTGTGGTGTAGATTTGACATATTGTTTACATTTACAGTTCAGTGTAAAATCGTTACAACTTAAAATACTAATAAAATAAATACATTCTTTAATATCTTTTAAAGCCAACACTTTAAATTAATTCAGGCAGAAACAGGATATTGATACTTTTACTGAATAACAAGATTTGTGTATTTGTTCATATGTATACGTCTAAGCATCAAAACATACTTTAGAAGGTATCATCTGTATGGAGGTTCAACTATTATTGCCTAATATCTAAGAATGTCCTGAGAGAAGTCCCTTCTAAACTAAACAAACAGTCTAGAATGTCTCATTATATAAACTGCTAAAAATAAAGAGATTTTACTTCAGTATTAATTAGCAGCACATCTTGTTGTATAACTGTATTACACAAACACAAAGATCGGATCAGTATTGGATGATACTCAGTATTAAGAGACTGAGTGGGACATCCCTGCTAATAATAGTTTCTATTTTTAAGCTGTCCCTGAGTGAAACAAGTGAGCATAAATGGATACACCTGCTCTCACACTGGCCACCTTACAGAAAAGAAAGGAGGCATGAGATGAAAATGCTGCTGTGTAGGATACATTCACTTTCTCAGAAAGATGAACGATGGCCAAAAAGCTTAAGAGAGGGTTTACATTTCAAACAGTACCTGCTGCTTGAAGGAAAAAAAAAAAAAAAGTTAAAAAGACCCTGACTTCCTGAGCCGGGCTAAATGGAGCATGTGAGCGTCAATGGGAGCGAGTGAATAAGATGAAAGTGAAGAAAGGGACTCATTGAGATTGACTAGCCCTGCTGTTTGATGTGAGCTGCTGGTTGGCCTTGACTGCAGGTATTAAGATTCAGGCAATGCAGGCACGTGTTCAACAAGGCTGGGTTTATGTGTGGGCCATTATGGTGGTGTTATGGTAAAAAGAACGCAAGTGGGGGAGAAACAGAGACTGTAGAGGCAATGCGGCAGCGAACGGAGCAGCTCCAGTCACAACTGTTAAATAAAATCACTGTAAAACACTGGGTTCCCTCATTTCTCTTCACTAGCTGTTTATCTGAGCACTGAGACATGCTGCACTCCCCTCCCTCTCTTTTTAATCACAGATTTCATCAAAACCGCATTACGCAAAAACCTCAGCCAGTGTTTTGTTTATCCAAAGCGCTGGCTTTGGAACATTAGACCTTAGCAAAGATGACTGAAAACACAGTTTGAGAAAAGCAATGTGGGTCAGCAGGGGCCACCTTTACTCCCCTAACTGCTGACACTAACAGCATTGCCTCTGTTCCCCACCCAAACCCCCAGAGTCATTCCATGAAATTGGATCCATTTCTATATTGCAATTTAGCAAAAATGTTTTTTTTTAATCCAGGTGTGAACAAGTTACACTACATGGACAAAAATAATGGGACACCAGTATTGGTTATTCATTAGCTCTTCTCAAACAATTCTGCTTTTGAAGGACTAACTGTCATGGCAGTGACTGTCCAGAGGCAGCTTTCTACTAGATTTTGGAACATTGCTATGAGGATTTAATTGCATTCAGCAACAAGAGTGATAGTGAGATCTAGATCCCAAAAGTGCTTATTATTCCAGAAGACTCGATGCTGGGAGGCTTCATATCCCTCTATCCCACACATTAGAAACAGTGTCAACAGATTCATGAGTATCTGCTCCAGGAAGTCCTATTCTACTGGCAGTACTTCTCTACAGGGACAGGTCAAGCTTTGTGTGTGTGCAGTTACAGCACACTGAGATAGCAACGGGTGTAACTTAGTAGTAGCAGTCCACAAACATTTGGACATATCATGTATGATATTTTCAAAATATGTTCATACTCAGGCATAAAATCTTAATATAGTATCTTAATAACTTAATATAATATGAATCTTATAATATAATTCTTGTTAATGTTATCCTTTCCATTCAAAAATTGGAACCATATGCACAATAGAATTTGACACAGTGGTAAATTTCATTTTAAAATGGCCACATTGCTTCACCTGGTTCTTGACGTGGTACATGTCATTAAATTTGAGGTATCATTTTCTTCACATTAACAGTTTTTTATGTTATGGTGTGTTTGGGTTGATTTCTTAAAAATAATAAAATAAAAAATATAAAAAAAAGATTGTCCAAACTTGCTCATTTTCATTCCTGGCTGTATGTGCTCAGTTGATGTCACCTCTTTGTGATGTCCTCTAGTACACAGGGTGATGGGGTGGTAGTTGAGTCAAACTGAAGATCACACAAATCATGATTTTTTTCTTTTATCAAAAATGTTAACGGGGACACATAAATTAAAAGATTATAATATTGTATGATGTATTATAATATTTATTTGACATTGTAGATGAATATTATTGTCATTATTATTATGGAGTAATATTTTTTGATGATACTTTGATGCAAATTACATTGGTCAATACATGTGGAAATGGCCATGTACTAATAAAAATGAAAAAAAAAAAAAAAAAAAACATATATAAAGTTAACAAAAACACCTCCTATTAATAGATTTATGCTTTGGATACAAACATTGCCGATGCAATGTTACACTTTTCATAGAGCGATTTATCTTCCTTCTTAAAGCTTTTCGCTGTCCGTAGGTTGCAGAATTCATTCTTTACCTTCCTTCACCATTCTCCTTCTTTTTCCTCTCTGACACATACACAAGCCAAAGAAGCAGAGATGCAATCACTATAGCAAACCCCTGCTATATTTATGAGAGGGTTTTTGTGCTCCATTCCCACTGAGTGCATGGATGGAAAGAGGCAGAATACATGACAAATCTCGGCAGACAGTCATACCGTACCCACACCACTGAAGACACCTAGCCAAACATATCTTACTTTTACAGTGTGCTGGTAGCTCTGAATTTTTTATTCGTTTGTCTGCTATGCAGTGTTTGCCCTGGAGACAGAGGACAATGGATAGTAACAGGGCATGACAGAAGAAAAAATCTAACCAAGGCCTCACTGAATGTACTGTATGCAAACACAGTACCACATGATTTTTGGAAATGAAAAGACACAGACCAACTTCAAATGCCATCCTTCTATAGAAATGCAACTTCTTATCTGTAATTCTGGAATTAATTAAGGGGAGTGGTAAATGTAGAGTAGAGCTCCACTGGATTAGGATGAAACATAAAAAATAAGACCTGGAATGGTACTATTTGTTTTTCCAATATCGATAACAATACAGATATTAAAACTTTGAGCATCAGTGGATATTGATGTTAATCAGATGTTTCACAGCCATTTATGATCAGGAGAGCATAACTTGCTCACTCTGGGAGGGGAGGTGAGTCCTCCTTCTTGTCCTATCACATAGAGGTAGGTGCTTGGAGGAGAAGGCCAATTGAACTCTCTAATGCCTACTTTGTCATTCTGTCAGCTAACACACATCTGTTTTGGTTAGCAAGATAGGATGTGATGAGGAAAAAGGGATCTTAAGCCATCTTACCCACACAGAGGTCTCTTGGATTCTATGCCACAGACATGGATTCTCAGTTGTGGCAATGCTATATAGTGGCGCCACCCGGGAGCCCAAATGAACAACTTTAAACACATGTACTTCACTTAATATGGTCATCTAAAAGAGTCTCAAACTGAAACACTGCTGTGCTGCGACATGACATACAACCCCACTGTGGCTTACAAATGCATGTAGCTCTAATATTGTGACCTTATTCCATACAGTATTTTCTGCTTGTACTTGTCTGAAAACAATTAAAAAAAAAACTTGTTTTGCTAATAAATTCTATCAGCTAATGATTTAATGTGTTTATTATTGTTATTAATATAATCTAACATGGACAGTCTGAAGAAAACTATGTGTTTCCTTCAAAATACAATATAAATGAAACAATAATTTGACAGGAGTTATGAATCATTGTTTATTTAGTGTACAATTTATCATGAAACAATGAAACATCTGGAACACCAATGGTTCTGGAGGCCAATAAACATTTTACCTCAGAACTGAACTTTGATTGGAAGCAAAGATTTTTATTGGAAAAGCTATGGCTTGTGAACCGCAGTGTTTAAACATAATGAGATCATGCGATCTGCTGTTTTAATTTGGGAATTGTGTGCCTGGCTGCAAAGTAGATAAAAATGCTATAATATACCAAAGAACCAAAATGTAACTAATGCAAACCAAAATGCTGATTTATTTTCCAAATATTTTGCACCATTTTTGGTTGCAACACTAACCAATATACTGGTTAAAATTCAAGCTGCTTTTCAAGTTATGTTTGGTCATGTAGCTGTGTTTTAGTCATGTAACTTTACAAGGATCCACTCAACCAAAGATGTTTGTGCACACTGGGATAGTTTGTCTTACTCACGTGTCTTGTGTAGAAGTCATCTACCTCTCTCTTCAGCTTCTCCTGGCAGTCTGAATGGATGGCCAATAGGTAGCAGATGAATGCAAGAGTGTTGCTGCTTGTTTCATAACCAGCCAGGAGGAAGAGAAAGGCCTGGCCCACAATCTCATCCTCCGTCATCATTCTCTTCTGCTGAGGTCGTTTTGGAGTGTCCCCAGAAGGTCCCGGGCCATTGACCACCTCTTCAGCAACTTGGGGACATGCCTCAGACTGTTCATCTACATGGTTGACCACATCAAAGTGCTCCAAAGACACACACTCCTTACTGCTCCTGACCTCCAACATCAGCTGCAGGAAGTCCCTGCGTCGCTAAGACACAAAGGTCGAGATTAAAGAGGTTTAGTAGGAATATGCATGGCTAAGGACAATTTTTCGATTCCTTCAAGGTTGAAAGTCGAGCTTTACCTGATTGGGTGGCAGCTCATCTCTCTGCTTTATGATCTTCTGAATACAGCTGACAAAAAAGCTGTTCATCTCATCTCGGGATTTATTGGGTACCAGGGCACTGAGGGGTTTGATCAGAAACGGGAAAGCCACTGCAAAAAGGACAACCATGAGGCTTTTTTCTGGCCAATATTGTTAAGTCATAAACACAAGGACAAAGGCATTTTAAACGAGATCTCTTTCTCCAGTCCTCTACAGTAAATGTGCTATGTCTTTATGCTCTCTTCATTAACAGTTCATTTCATATTATCATTTATGGAGCTTCCCATGAGATGTGATGTCCCCAGAAATACAATTACAGGGGAAATAACCCATTTGAGGCTTCAGTGTAGATGCATGGGTAATGTGAATTGTGACGTACTGAAGATGAACATGATGGGTCTGAAAAAGGTGAAGGAGAAGAACTTGGAGGCATGGTGGACAAATGGGTCATCAGGGTCGTTCTGAGAGTCCACCTGTGTACCGAATGCCACGCTCGCAATTACGTCCATAGTGAAGCAACCAAAACACCTGCAGGAAGAAGAAGCCAAATTTTTGTTGAAAGCTACAATCTTTCACTCTTTTTGCAGAAGAGGGGAAATGTGAAAAGTGATTATTACCACTGTCAGTCTGTTTTAAGATATTTTGTTGTTTTATTTACAATCTTTTGTGGGAATCCCAGGAATTGTGGGATTGTAATGTTATTGGGAAGGAAGAGAAAGATTACCAGAAAGAATGAATGATTAGAAATTAGACTGATATGGCCAATATTTATTGATATACACCGACAGAAGTAACGTCACTCAATATTGCATCAGGCCGCCTAACACAGCATGCCACATGTCCTGATGATGTCCTGCAATAATCCATGCTCTCCAACTTGATATCTGGCATTGTACAAAACTGTATCCCACACACCATGATACCAGCCATTTTGGACATGTGATATGTGACAACAATCCGCTCATTAATAGGTTGCCTCCACCAAAACAAAAGTGGGACTCATCACTGAGTGATTCTGAGTAACTCCACGATAGTCTGGCATGACACCATTGCACTCTTTGGCGAGGCTGACGTGGTGGTAAGGGCAGTCACTGTGACGGTTTATGTGCATGCAGTACACAACTCACAGTGGTGCACTAGTGAGTGCCTTCTTCTATTCGCTGCCACCAACAGCAAAAAGTGCACAACTGGTATGGCTCACAATACATTAATAAGACCATGCTGCATGCCAGAGCCCCTTTGCAATGTACAGCAAAAAGGCCTGTCCCTGATTACAACACATGTACAGTAGTGTGTGAAGCTTGAATCCTACATTTTCTATTTCTATTCAGGAAAACATGTATTTCATATCTAAGCTATTTATTTTGTAATATTGTAAATATTTCAAACATTCATTACTTTTTAAAGGATCAAACACACTGTGTCAAGTGTGAACTTCAGGCTGCCACTGTAAAACAAGGGTGCACGGGAATATGCAACACATATGCTTTTATACACTCATACAGTCATACCTGTGAATGTCAAAGCTCTCTCCAGACTCGGCATAAGCCTTTAGGTTTTTCAGTAATGTTTCTGTAGCTGTATTGATCAGAGGCACCATCTGTAAGACGTCACATCCAGACATTAATATTCATAAACAACAATTATGTTACACCACAATTTTTCTAATAGTAATGACTTTTGACAACATACATATTTTTCAAATGAAGTCTTTATTTCCTTATATGATGAACAAAGTGTTCTAAGATATATAAACACAGCTGAACTAGAACTGTAAGTCATGTGATTGAATAAACTCCTTAACCTGTGAGAAGACAGTGGGTGATGCCAGGATGAAGTGATGCATTAAGAGTTGAAAGCATATTTAATTAACTCATTACTAATAACTGTCTTTCATACTTTTGAAGAGCTCAAATATGATCCACACCGCTGACTTCAGAAAGCCTGTGTGTGCAGTGAGCTGGAAGCCGGTGTAGAGAAGATGGGGCTGGTGATGACACAGCGGGCTCGAGTCAGGTCACGCTACTGTGGACACGAGATCCGGCAAGTTTCTAAACCCCTTACCACCCCCTCCACCCCCCTCCCCTGGAGCTGCAGTACTGAAGCTTTCCCCTCAGACGCCCATGACTGCGGCTGTGATAAGCCTCCATCTCATACCAGACCTGCCTATTGATCCTGCCTGCTCAGGAAGAGAGAGATGAGGCCATACGCAGAGAGGCTAAAGAAAATGAAAAAAGAGAAAGGGAAAAGGACAGAATAGGCCAAGAGAGAGTGAGTGTGTATGAGAAATAGAGAGAGAGAGAGCAAAGACATTCTGTCCAAGCCTTACAGACCTTTGTGGGGCACTGAAGCAAGACAGAGTGACAAATCCAGAGCACAACTAGAGTTGCCTGAACACACTGGTGCCTGAAGCCATAATGTATACACTGTGTGTACATTTCATGGTTTTGTTCCATTTTAAAAAATCTTTCTTGAAGAAAAGAAAAAGATTCAGGGCTCGTTCCAAATATTTGGGCTTATAGCACTGGAAGCACAGGTCAGGTGACACCCCTAATATTCTCACCTTCTCTTCTCAAGTCAAGTTCAAATGCACACAAGCTACAGTAAAATTTCCAGCTTGTTCAATAATCTAGCATTCAGTCTTCATGTCATTCCCCTTTGGTTGTGTATAAAAGCAGGTGTGGAATTCAGTTCTCCAGGAGGAATTGTGCAGTATAACTACACCAACTGCAGAGAAGATGGATGGAAAATGTTTAATATTGTGAGGGCATCATGCCCGTTTGCAAAAAAATCACAAAAAAGTATGGATCCAGAAGTGAGAATTGAGAACTAATTTATTGAGGCATGGTCTGAGCTCAATATGCTTGCAAGGTAATCTATGCCAAAGATTTACTCACTGTCTCAGACATAAAAAACTGTTGTGTCTTTCATGTTACGTAGAGTATGTTTACCGTACCAGTCAAATGAACAGACCAATGCGGTCCTGAAATCAAATAAAGAGGAGATAGACAGGCTCAACAAAACCAAGCAATTTGGCAAAATTCATTCAGTCAGCAAGCTCTAATGATTTTTGAGACAATGGTTTTCGTGAACTGCAAAGAGAGATTGAGAGAGAGAGAGAGAGAGAGAGAGAGATGTGAACTGAACTCAAGGTGAAGTAAACATCAGTTGGCTCAAACAAAGAGTGAAGAACATGAAAGTCTGACAATTGACGTGGGGACAGGGTGAGCAGTGCCTTTATGATCACGATCATTTAAAGGAACAGGTACTCAAACTAGCTGTTTTGAACTGGACTGTTTAGTCAGGGTAAAAATGAAAGAGTGGTGTTTGATCCTTGTGGTCGCAGACATTTGATTAATACTCCAATAACTGTAGCTGTACTGATCCACAGATATTCAAGTATTAACTCTCTTAAACAAATGCAAAACAAAAGATGTATCATTGTGCCTGTCTGCTCACATGGGATTTGGCCAGAGCTGCTATGACTAGTGTTTTGCTATAAATTAAAAATTGTGCTGTATTTTGACTCAGCTTTACACCAAAAGGTGAGTGAATGTAGACTGTGTGATGTGTTGGTGTACGTGTGTGGTGTGATGAAGTGTGTGTGGCATGGTATGTGGGTGTGTATCAGAGCAAATCGGCACTGGGCTCGGAGGCAGATGAAGAAGGCTAGAGAGCCTGATGGAGGATGACAGGAGCAGTGTCCTCTGTCTCTTCCTGCAGCTCCACCACAGCTAATGAAAATCAATACAGGCGGCCAAAGTGTACCCACACGCGTGCACGCACACACACACACACACACACACACACACACACACACACACACACACACACACACACACACACACACACACACACACACACACAACGCCATGTGGGTTGATCATTAAGCATGCAGTTTAATGAAAAACAACACTATATGTTCCCCAAATAATTCAATATAAATGTTTAAAACCAGCTCCTGGCTTGAATATAAAGCTGTAGTTCAAACTGATACAGAATCATAGCAGTATTAAAATTCATTGTGAAATGGCATTACCTCAGGAGATGAGCTGCACGTTGCATGTTCTCACCTCTATAAGTTGTGAAGTGCTATCTTGTGAATGAGGCTGAACACTGGCCAGCATGCTCACAGTAAGGCCATGTGATTTATCATAAATACCAAAAAAAATGGGAATACATCATAGGAGGCATTACCACCTATAGTGGAAAGTGCACTGGCCGCCCACAGGTGTTTAATAATTGTGACTGGCAGCATCTGGCTAGATATGTCCATGTGAAGAGACAAGTGACTCACATTCACATTTAATGCATGAAATCTAATACGCGTGTCCCACAGGTCAGTGCAGTGTCCTTCAGCTTCCATGGGATAATAAGCACACCACTCGTATGTTCTACATAAAATAAGTTTCAGTAGTTATTATATGGGAGTACTGTCATAGCATGGTTTGGGTCTTTTACTATGTGCATCATGCCATCGGGTCCAAGTTTTCTACATTTGGTTCTATGACATATTCTCAGTATATTCATGACACTGTGGATCATGGAATGTTAAATGCACATTTTTGACTTTGAGTAAAGAAAAACAGGTTCTCTGGCTTGTCAAAATAGTAGTAACGACTTGTAACTTGTACTAACTAGTGCTGGGCCATATGACCATCAAGCCAATAACACAAATTGATCACTTTACCTCAGTCCTGATGACTGAATATTTTACAAACTGTAGATCAAGCAAAAATAAATAAAATATGTATATATCATTTAAATTTAAATTGAATGAATGAATGAATGAACTGGAAGTCAAAAAAAACTTTTAGTTCTACTTTAAGGCTCCACTAATTAATGAACCTTATTTTTAAAGAGTAAAACAGTTTCTGATGGAACTGAAAGCGCTGAAATCAACTATCTAGAAGTGAAAATTTATTTCCATCAGGAGTGTTGCAAGCACAGAAGGTGTTCTACAAACTGTGGAGAAGAGTTTCAAATGCAGAACACAGGTTTAATTTATTATCAAAGGAGAAAGACTTACAATATTAATATACTATTAATATTAATATAAAATTCTTGCAATTTCTACAAGATTCCAGCCATATACAGACAGGCCTGCTTCCATTCCTAGTTTATGATGAGGTTAGTTCTACAAAAAAAAACAGAAGGAGAAAAGAATAATACTCCGTGTGCTGTAATTAAGTTAACGAACATGCCCTGAGTGCCTAGAGCAGGGTCTGGTTTTGACAGTAAAGTTGTTTATGAGCTCATAAAATATTTATAACAATGTCACCATGTAGCCAGTATTTCACTCTCCCATGCTATACTGGAGCCAGGATGGAGTGTGATGATGCTTGTGGTTTTCGTTTTCTTGATGTCATTGAGTCATGCTGAATTTAGTCTAATATGATGTCATTGCCTCAGCATGGTTAATGAGGCACTGTGTGTTTGTGTGTATGTGTGTGGGAGCAAAGAAGAAAGATAGGGACTTTAAGTATCACTGAAATCATGTTCATCATTTCATGAACATTAGGAAACGTATTTATATAATGCAAACAGACCTATGTGTGTGTTCACACATAGGTCTCACACACACACACACACACACACACACACACACACACACACACACACAGAGCTAGATCTTTTCCCAGAAAGGCTAATCTGAGAGGCTGAGCAGTGGAAAACAGTTAGACTCAGTGTTCATTAAGTTCTCTATTAAGACTCAGCACGCAAGCAGGCAGAGAGTTAATGCTCTACAAGCAAGGCATGATGAGATATGATAGATTGTAGCTACCAGTTCTTACCCAGTTCCACTCATATGTGTGTTAGACACCACCAGCATGATGTAATTTCCAAAAAAATAACTTTTAACTTTATAACTGAGATTAGTTTTCATTAGATAAGTAACTACCCTGATGGAAAAAAATCTGGTCATCTCAAGCTGGTCAATCAAAAGTTGAGTTTCATGGTTTTGTTGGTCTAAGCAGGTTCAGATTCTGATCAGATTCTGGTCGTGTGATTGATTGACTGATGGACTGACTGACTGACTGACAGACTGACAGATGGACTGACTGACAGACTGACAATGATTTATTGACAGACTGACTGACAATGATTTACTGACAGACTGACTGACAATGATTTACTGACAGACTGACTGAATGATTTACTGACAGACTGATGGACTGACTGATTTACTGACAGACTGACGGACTAACTGACAGACTGACGGACTGACTCACTAACTGACTGAATGATTTACTTACTCACTGACTAACTGACTGAATGATTTTCTGACAGACAGACGGACTGACTGACAGACTGACAGATCGACTGACTGACAGACTGACTAGCAGCACTCAACAAAAATGGTTCTATACAGTTTCAATAATGTTCTTTAGTGGAACCACTGTTCATACTAGATCTTGACAAACTAATTGGCTGCCTGACTGATATGCCAGCTAGTTAATGACTATCTAAATAAATCTGACTGAATCTGACAGAATAACATACTGACTGATTAGCTATTTAATCTACTGGCTGGCCATTTAGCGAAGGAACTGACTAACCAGCCTGACTATCGGGCTGACTATCAGACTGACTGACCAACTGAGAAACTAACTGCAGCACTATCCAGCTGCGGAGCCGCAGTACAGTACTATCAGCCCTTCACGATCAGACCCAGTGCCTTACAAATACACATGTAGTGGGGATATTTCAGACAGTCACACTTACCTGCCCTTACGAAAGAACATTAACAACATTACCAAAATACTAAGTGTGGCGATGTTCTTTTTTTTTTTTTTTTTTCTCGAGGGGGAACATGTTAAACTGCAGTTTCATGTGTTGTTATGACTGATGAAGATATACTGTAGTGAAAAGGCTTTCTTCACATTAGCTAGTTACCTTCAGTATTGGTCTATTTTAAAGAGGGATGGATGAAGGTTTTCCAAGTGTTATTTAATAAAGGAAATTGTTCTATTTAGAACCATGAGTTTTATATAGAGCCCTATCTTCCTTAAATAAACTCTTCTTATTTGTCTTCTTCTTCTGAGCTAATGGTGGTATTACTACCACATCCAGCCTCTTGACCTTTATGTGACTTCGTATCCAGGGCTGTGAGTGAAGGGCTTTGAGTGAGGGGTAGAGAGTGCTATACTGTGGGACAGCAGATAGACCCTTCTCACTAACTGGCTGATGACTGACAAGCTAACTAGGAATCTAACACAGTGGCAGGATGACTGATTGATCGACTGGAGGGCTGACAGATACTAACTGGACAACATACTGGTTAATAAATTAACAATACAATGCACACAGTCACATTTTGTCCTTCTACCCAGTTGTCTAATTCCCAGCAGTACCCTCTGATGCACGATGTTATTGTAAAAACATGATTTACATAAACTAAATTAAACAGAGTTTAAGTATAGTCAAACTGACATGAGAACATATAGCAGATCAAAGACAAAATAGATGGGTTCATCTAAGCTGAGTCTTGATTTTGGCTGCTTTATTATTTTTAGCCTATTTTCTTCTTCTCAGCTTTTATGTGCCTTCTCTCTTTTATGTTTTCACTCCTTGATTTATTTCTTTATCTTGCTGGATCAAGAGCATGTACCAGCTTCACTTCTCGTCCAGAGGGCTTGCTGCCATTCTTTCCCTTCAATCCTGATCAACAGAACAATAACAAGGAGAGGGGGAAAAAGAGGGTGCCTTTCCTTGTCCCTGATCTATCCTCTTTGCCTCTCTGCTGATGGACCAATGTTTGGCCAACAGATCCGATGTTCTCTTACTACAACCGTGATATACTGGAGCACATGATTAAGTACGGGCATCCGTTGGCCAGTGCTGTCTCAGTTGACTAAGGTGACACAGTGCAGGTCAGCGAGTGCACTGTGAGAAGACACGTGGTTATCAGATTGATGAAATGGAATGCCTTCCAAAAGGCTCCACTCCTCATATCATTTTTCCCATTCAGTACTATGTGCTTTTGTGTGAGCTTATGTTACCACTCTGACCCTGCCCAGAATTTCACACCAGTAGTCTATTTCCAAAGCCCTCCCCACTCAAGGCCAGCACAGAAGATGGATGTGCATTCCTCTCTACTGATGTAGTTTGTACTTCAAACACTCCAGATGTGCGAAGGAGAAGGTGAAAGATACTTGGAGCTATTGACACTTGTGTGTTTGTGCTAGTGGGTGAGTTGTATATGTTCATCTGACCTCTCATAATGGCCATAATGTTGATAGAGCTGGTAAAAGCAGCTGGTGCATTGATTACAGATCAAAAGATCCGTAGAAGACGGTTACACCCCTTCTTCTAGAGGAACCGAGCTTTTGTTCCAAACTAATAATGTGATCACACTCTTACCTGCGGTTCCGCACTCTTTGAACAAGAAACCCTTCTGATCAGATTTTACACATCACAACTTTCAATAACAGAAAAAATGCTGGACAAAGGAGAAGAAAAGAGCTTACCTCTTTCATCTTGGCTGCGCTGAAGGATGGTGTGAGGATGCTGCGCACTCGTTTCCATCGTTCGTTCCTCAGCATGAGCACACTCTCGGTCATGGGCTTAGTAGCTGCCCTGATTTTCTGAAGGAACAGAACAGTGTTCTGAAAATGCTACCTACAAAACATTCCTAAATCAACTGCCCATCATTTCTGGGTGTTCTATCAATGGTTAAGCAGATTATTATTCAAACTGCCAGGTTTATAGCTGGTCTGCCATCAACTTACTTATTTTTGACTTACAATTTACTTATTTTCTGTCATATATTACTGTTGTTATACTTTATAAATAAGTGTATAAGTTGAGTTTAAGCAGAATTTTTACCTAATATATCAGACCTAGTAATTATTTTTATTTAATTATTTTTTCTCAGTTGTTTGCAATATAAGTCTAATATAAGTGCATTTAAAATCTGTTTGAGAAAATAAAAAAAAAACTAGTAAAACTAGTAACTACCATTTGTATCTTAAATTAAATTTGTTACAATGGTTCCTGTCAAGGAGTGGAAACTACAGTAAATATTAGGCAACAAATTAACATTCAGTTCTTGAAGTTGTGTTGGAAACAGGCAAACTGGGCAAGTGTCAAAAACATCAGGTATATTTAGTGGAGTGTTCCCATGCAGTTGTCAGTACCTAGTACTCAGAACCAAAATCAGTGATCAGAATCATGGGCACCCAAGGCTGATGCTCAAGGACAGCCCATCTAAAATCGTACAGGACTCAACGTATATGCTGCTAATGTTTTTGGTGCCAGATACCACAGATCAACTTCAGAGATCTTGTGGAGACTTTGTCTTGATGGGTCAGAGCTGTATTGGTGGTACAAGGAGAACCTCATTCAGTTCTTAAGTAAAGTTTTATAATACCCAGACTCAGTGCATTCAAAGCACTCTCAGTCAGTAGAACCATGCAAACCGAGCTTCAATAATAGCTGAATTAAAAAACTCGGAGCTGTTATAGAAACTGTGTAAGGTTACACAAGTCGGTATGTTCACTGCACAATAAAAAAATGAAGATTAAAGATTTTGCCCTTCCGCAGATGCCTACCCTTGAAAGCTCTTATGCTTTTGAAAGTAAGACTGCAATGAAGATGAAGTGACCCTAAAAGCTAGCTAAATGAGTTAGATAAAACCATCTTTACCATGACCTCTATAATCCATTACAGAATCTCTTTGACACTAAAGGGATTTCTCCACAGGGGTTCTGTCTGAAGCTGGTTCTTTTAGGAATGAACTTTACTTTCCCTGCTCTAACAGCTCAGCCCAGCTAAATATGGCAATTGTCCATCTGCCAGTCTGTGCCATGCTGGCCAGGTTTTTACAGTGTGAGAAAGACACTGCAAATCAACTAAAGGCAACCAAAACAAGGCTGATGAACCGAATGCCAGAATGTTCTGTTCTATTGATGTGATTGGTGTGTATTTGCATGTGTGTGTATCTGGAGATGGGAAGGTACAGTATTTATTTGCACACATAGAAGCAAAACATTGGGTTTGTTTCTGGGCTGCCATGGTGATCTTTATGAGTTTTCTCCCGCTGTCTGTCACAGATGGTGTGTGTATTGTGAGCTGCTTAGTAAAATTTACTACGCACACACACACAAAGCCATTTTCTCCATGCTGACCTGTGTCACACAGCACAGGACTCTGCAGATCTGGCAGAGATATGGTATTTATAAACTACTGGCTTTTTAAATATGGAAGAAGCATGTAGAATGTCCAGTGCTGCACAGAGTATGGCTATTGATTTTTGTCCTGCTGTCATCATTCCCTTTCTGCATTACCCAAGTAGAGCATGGCTGGCTGGAGACCTGCCTTCATACGTTGATAAATGAGTCATGTGATCATTAACAATGACCTCAGAGGCCTGGGAGTGATGCAGGAATCCAACTTGGACCACAGTGAAGCCTATTACTATATACACACTTACTATTATATCCAGTACTGTACCTATCATCTGTAACATTTAAAGCACTGACAGGTGAAGGAAATAACACGGATCATCTGGTTATAACTGATCATCATAAGGATCTGAGAATCTTTGACATCGGCCCAATTGTGATGGCTAGATGATAGGATCAGAACATCTCCAACGATCAGGAGGGTCTTTTGGGGTTTCCTGGAATGCAGTGGTAAGTACTTACCAAAAGTGATCCAAAGTAGGACAACTGGTGAACCAGCAACAGGGTCATGGTTGCCCAAGACTCACTGATGTTATCAATGGAGAACCCACCTCATGACTTACAGGACTTAAAGGATCTGCTGCTAACATAAATCTTTGTGCCAGATATCACAGGACAATTTCAGAAGTTCAGCAGTCCTTGTCTCAGTGGGTCGGAGCTGTTTTGGTTGAATGAGGGGAACCTACACAAAGGAATAATGTTCTCTAACGTGTTTCGAAAGACCTGTATGGTAAGAAGCAAAATATGCTTCTATAACTCAACACTGGAGTTGTGTAACAATCTGTAACACATATGTTGGACGTGACTTTGTGCATTTGTTGAATGTGTGTGCAAATCTAAAAACTCACCATTCTGTTGGGGAACTTGTGGAACTCTTTCACCATCACCTGCTTGAGCATGTCTGGGTCAGCTACCAACACCACTGGCCTTCTGCCTAGATAATAACTGGGAAAAAATCAGCACAGATACATACACAGGAGGTAAAAATATAAATCAGAACATGATTCCCTTTGTTTTAACGGCAAAAAAGACAAAAGAACAACGTGTATCATATACAGATCTACTTTCATTCTCATTCACACACATACAGACATGCACTGTAACCCAGTCAGATAACACCTAACACGGTAATCCCTCAAGAGAACCACACTCTCTACCATCTCTCTCGTAGGCATTTGGATACACCCTTAGCTTTGTTCATGCTTCATGTCGACTTCAAGTCAGCTCAGTAAAAATGGTTGCCAAGGCTGTGCATCTTTCTGATCATGGGTCTGTGCTCAGCTATAGTTCATTCATTTCAATAATGTCTGTGCGTGCATGTGTGTGTGTGTGTGTGTGTGTTTTGGGATATTCTTGTCTCTCTATATGGAAACTAGTGCTTATTAACTGCCTTTTTAATGAGAACGAGTTTTGCAGGAAAAAGTAGATAATTGGATGTCTTTATTAAGCAGTGATAATTGGATACAAAAACCTTACAGGCACAAACTGAAACAATGAAATTCTCCAGCCCATACAGTTTTCAGAAGCATCTTCCCTTTATTAGGAGCTGATAGTTCATATCACTAGTGAACTAGGTTTTGTGTGGCACACTGTCTGGGTTACTGACAATGAGTCAGTAATAATCAGTATTAATGAACTGCACCTGATAACTATTGTTTAAAATAAACATCACATCAGGAGTGTTAACCCATACCTTCATGGTGTCCACAAATGTGACCATACTTTCAAACATAATTCTGAACCATAATCCTTACATTACTTATTCTGAACTAACAGAGGGGCATCTTCTAATATGTAAGATGTTGCTGAATAATCATTGTGTTTATTAATATTTGTTACCTAAAAAAATTACCAACAAAATAAAGATTTTACACAGATGTATAAAAATTTCACTCATCAAAAAACCTTTTGTTTAATCAGTATTTCTTTCTAGAAGTGAAAATGTTACGGTTCACTCTACTGGATCAATGTATCGATGGTCATATCTTATTTATGATAACTCTTTGGGTAAAATAGCTTAGTGATTACATGATCAACAGTATGATATTTTAATCTAAAATACTTCACATATTGTCAACAGATATACAGTATACTGTAATATTTGATATTCTGTATTCCTATACCCCATATCACATTGCTCTTATGCTGTGGATCTAGATATGTAGATCATTTGCTGATTTAGATATTGTGGTCTGTAACATCATAAAAAATTCCTACACTTTGATTTAATAATTCATGCACAGTTAGGTAAGATGTTCCTTTGAAAACTTTTGATGCTGGAATATTTTTATAGCTTTTAAATTTGCATCACCTGGCCTTCCTAACAATGAGTGTGAACAAGTCATAGTCTGAACAAGCTAATTAAGGTGTAAGACCTTGGAAAAAGATATCTGAGAGCTCAAAAATAATAAACAAATTTTAATAATAAACTAGTCTTGTTTACTTCTGTGCACTATTAGGAGTAACATGTTGACCAGGGGTGCTGTTGAAATTAATAAATAATCGTTTTAAGAGAGAGAAAATAATGTATAATGTTAAAACTAGATATTAAAATCACACAAACAAACAAAACAATCTTGTACTGAGCAGGTTACAGAATTGTTTTGGGCCTTTCTTATAACCCAGCATTTTTATAACTAATTTTATAAATGTCCGTCCATCCATTTTCTGAACCGCTTATTCCTGAATAGGGTCACGGGTGACCCGGTGCCCAGCCAGCAACTCTGAGCACAAGGGCGGGAAACAACCCTAGACAGGGCACTAATCCATCACCCACTAAGGGCCACTTTAGAGTCACCAATTCACCTACCATGCATGTCTTTGGACCGTGGGGGAAACCGGAAGCGAACGCGAACACGGGGAGAAACTCCACACAGAAACTTCCTTCTTGCCGTGAGGCAACAGCGCTATCCGTGCCGCCCATTTTATAAAGGTTTTTTAAAATGGTTATGGCAATGATCAAAATGGTTTTAAACCCAGACCTTTCTCAACTGTAAATGTTACACTCCACTGAAGGATGTAAATACGAAAAGTGTTCATTTATGAGTTCACCTGTTCTAATGGACTTCTCGCTGTCTTAAACTGTGTTTCTTAGAGATTCCAAATCCCTTGGGTACACAGATGTCCAGTGTTCAAGATGCCACGGCAGTGGTCCCAGAAGGCCTGCAATCTGTGCAATGCTTTTCTTCACACTGGGTAGACCACACTGGTCTACAGCCAGACATTTCAAGATGCTTTCAACAAATGGTAGTTGAAAAAAGTTATATATTTAGGGGAAGGAAAAAATTTTTTACCATGAGTGTAAAAACTGGGTCACAGGAGTGAAAGTAACATTTTTACACTTATAAATATCCATAACATGTCAATAACATCAACTGCTCAGGGATTTCATCTAAAATTAATGACTTTGAACTTAATACTTAATACTTAATAATAACATAACATTTAAAAAAAAATTATCAAGAGTATTTTTAAGAGTTGTGCAAAGATTTAGCAAAACTGTCAAAATGGCCAGGCCGACCTTGGAAGTCCAGTTCAAGAGCAGACCGCAAGATCAGAATCTGAATTAATTAATCCCAGGTGGAAATTGCAAGATGAGTAAATCTCCAACAATCCTAAAATGTCATCACAGCACTTTGCTGTACTTTAACTTGATGTTAAAGTACAGTATCTACCATCAGAAAGAGACTGTAATAAAAAAATCTGTGCATCCATGTGCATTGGACAGATGAATCCAGAGTTGAGTTATTTGGACAGAGTAACAGAAGACATATTTGGCACAAATCAAACACAGCATTTGAGCCCAAGAATCCAAACCAACAGTAAAGAATGGAGGTGGAAAAGTCAAAGTTTCAGGCTTTGATGCAGAGGGGCCTCATAAATTCTCCATCGTGGAATCACTATGAATCCAAAATCAATTTGTTTTGTAAGGTATCCAAACCTTTTTTCCTCAAAATTGCTAAGAAAACACAAAAGACCATAGATATTTGGGTGTCCTGATATTTTTCACATGAGTGGAGGTAACAGATAAATACTCAAATAAGTTGATCTCAAGAAGTCTGGAAAAAATTGGTGGCAAATAGCCCACTTTTTATGACCCACAAATCTTCCAATCCTCCAGTCAGGACAGAGAAGTTCTACTTGATGACTGATCATATACTGGAAGCTGACATGTGTAGAACTCAGAGTGCCATTCATTAATACACATATTTAAAAGGCATATATATATATATATATATATATATATATATAGACACACACACACACACACACACACACACACACACACACACACACACAACTGACAGCTGTAATAATGTCTTTTGACGTATATCCACACATTTCCGACTTAGTCCTCCCTCTTTCCGGTCCGGGCACTAAATCCAGCTCCCCACCCTATCCCCCTTCCCCCTCAGTTTCTCCACTCGGCTCATACTAAACAGTGAGCCTGATGCCTCCTGCCTGCCTTTGATCTCTGCAGAGCAGGCGGTGGTATCAAACACAAGCTAATCTTGCTGCCCATCGCACAGCGGCTGTGCTAAATCAAAACACACTAGAAGCTCTGTGAGTGGCCATCGCTGCCTGATTATAGAAAAGTCTGGGTGAGGACACAAAGGTCTGTTAGAGGGAGGCAAGGAGAGAACACTGTGTGCAGGCAGGCATTGAGGTAAATGAGAGGAACGTTTTAGTGTATAAATGTAGGTTGATGGTTACAGTATAAGTCAACTTACCAAATTTGAAGACATGAACAAGTGAAATGGAAATAGGTTAAGCTTTAAAAAAAAAAGTATAAAGGGAGCTTTTAAAAATGAAAGAGGGTCTTTGGGGCAGAACAAGAAGGGATAAAAGAACAGGAACAAAAGGGAGGCCATCCATATGGAAAGCAGTGCCATATTCTGAGCCAATAGCCTCAAGCCTCATATAAAAGTTTGGTGCTTTAAGATCATAAGAATGAGGGCAGTTTGGAAAAAATGGGCCACATGCCTAAAGCTAGGTTTGGTTGTTCTAGCTTGAAAGCTTGAGGTGGAGCTAGAGGAATCACCAGGATTATGTGGTTTAAAGAGACTAAAAAGGCATAAAAGGCTGACTAAAACATTTAGGCCTGATATGCACATGCTTTGAAGTAGCTGGAGCAAAAATCTCAAAGAAACTCAATATGTTTTTTGTTGTTTTTAAAACTAAGAGTTGCTGCTGAGTTTCAACTACTCACTTTCTCACCGGCGCACTGATCAAATGATACATTGCCACAAAAATGTTCAGCAACAGTCTATAGCCTGTCAACCTGCATTGAGGTACAGACTTCAAACAAGTTACAAAGTTTCATAGTATAATTCAATGATTCGTGAAGAATTATTAGTACGTACTAAATAATCAGTATACAATGATTCATTAATGCTTACTGAATAGATACTGAACAATTTAATATGAAGCAGTTTCTGCCATCGAGGCCTCACCCCGGAGCCAGGCCTGGGGCAGGGGCTCCTTGGCTAGCATCTGGTGGCCGGGTTTTCACCCATGGGGCTCGGCCGGACTCAGCCCGAAGGACTGACATAGCTCCCCTTTCCCAAGGTGCAATGTGGATTGGTTAGTGGCCAAAAGAAAAGGCCTTGGTGTTTCTTGGCTACTAAAACTGGCTCTTGGGCCATGGAATATTACAGCTCTGGCAGGAGAGGAACTGGTGCATGAGGTTGAGTGGTACCAACTAGATATAGCTGGTCTCACCTTGACAAACAGTGTGGGCTCTGAAACCAATCTCCTCAAGAGGGGCTGGACTATATTCTATTCTGGAGTTGCCCATGGAGAGAGCTGTAAGGCAGGAGTGGGCTTACTGGTAGCTCCCCAGTCTGTATATTAGGGTTCTCTTTGGTGGATGAGAGGGTTGTTTTCCCTACGCCTTCAAGCTGGGGACTGGGACTGGACTGTTTGTGCATAAAAACCTAACAGCAGTTCAGAGTACCTGGCCTTCTTGGAGTCCTTGGTGGGGGTGCTGGAAAGTGCCCCTTGGCACTCCATTGTTCTGCAGGGAGACTTCAATGCTCATGTGGGTGACAACAGTGAGCCCTGGAAGTGTGTCATAAGGAGGAACCGCTTCTCCAATCTTAACCTGAGTGGTATCTTGTTATTGTATTTTTGTACTTGGTACAGTTTATCAGTAACAAACACCATGTTCGAACACAAGGGTGTCCATAAATGTACCTGGCATAATTTATTTAAACAGTAATCTGCCAGTGGTCTTACCCACAAACTCTGCCATACTGGTTGATCAGGTCTTTGTGGACATCGAAGAAACCCTGCAAAAAAGAAATATGCAGTTATAACACACACACACACACACACACACACACACACACACACACACACACAAAGACAGTAGAGGCCATTAGGGCTTGGCCAAACATGTCAAAATTGAACAAACATGAATAAAGTTGTTTTGTTGTGTTAATCACCCATAGGCCTTTTCCACCAATATGGAATCGGCTCAATCATGATTTGAAAACAACTTTCAACAAAATTAGAAAAATTCAGCACATTTCCACCAACAAAAGTAGGTTACGTTACCTGAAAAGTATGAGTTTCAAAGCAACAACCAAAGATTAATAGGTTTTACTTGCAAACCATTTGAAAACCATTCGTCTCATATGTCCTTATCATCAATAGTTGATCCATGTATGCTGAAATACAGATAGCCTATATGCTATCTTCTCACTTCTGTTTACTGATGCTGTGCTACGCCCTCTGTTGATGACGTATACTGTGACGTAATCTTGGTTCCACTAAAAGTGGTGTAATTGCAGGCCAATTTGCAAAAAAGGAGTTCTGTATGGAAAGGGTCTACAAGAAGAAAAATGCATTTTAAGGGATGAAAATGAAGCTGGAGCACGAGTACTGGTTTGTGTTCTGTGTGTGTGTGTCTTAGTAATGTTAAAGCTCCTGCCCAAAGCCACTGTTTTTATATACGTGAGCGTGACAACTGACTGACAGCTTAATAACTCTTGGAGCACAATCCTTGAAAAACAAAGCTAAGTTCACTGTGTGTGTGTGTGTGTGTGTGTGTGTGTGTGTGTGNCTCTCTCTCTCTCTCCCTCTCTCTCTCTCTTTCTCTCTCTCTCTCTCTCTTCATTTTTCTCAGTGTCCTTTTGTCTCTCTCTTTATTTCTCTATTACATCCCCCTTCTCTTGTCTTCCCTTTTCTTTCTTATCAATGTAATTGAGCAGTAATGAAACAATGTCATGTTCCTTATATACCATATAGCCAACAAATGATATACTGTGTATACAGTACAATAGAATAGGACTCTCTGATGAACATGAACCTGTTGGCACTATGCCAGCCTACAACCTAATGCCACTTGTAGGCTAGAGGAGTACAAAGCCCCCAGCAGTGGGATATGACGCAGTGGAACTCTGGAATGATGGTGCTCCATCCTTTTAATTTTTGAATGGCCTGGGGTGATGATCCCTATTAATATATATATATATATATATTAATAGGGATCATCACCCCAGGCCATTCAAAAATTAAAAGGATGGAGCACCATCATTCCAGAGTTCCACTGCGTCATATCCCACTGCTGGGGGCTTTGTACTCCTCTAGCCTACAAGTGGCATTAGGTTGTAGGCTGGCATAGTGCCAACAGGTTCATGTTCATCAGAGAGTCCTATTCTATTGTACTGTATACACAGTATATCATTTGTTGGCTATATGGTATATAAGGAACATGACATTGTTTCATTACTGCTCAATTACATTGATAAGAAAGAAAAGGGAAGACAAGAGAAGGGGGATGTAATAGAGAAATAAAGAGAGAGACAAAAGGACACTGAGAAAAATGAAGAGAGAGAGAGAGAGAGAAAGAGAGAGAGAGAGGGAGAGAGAGAGAGAGAGAGAGAGAGATACAGGTTGAAAAAAGGAAATATGAAACAGCAATAGAGGCAATAAGAGAAAAAAGAGTGAGAGAATGGTTAAGAGAGAGTGAGAGATATGGATGTGATGAACACTAATTCCTTTTGTTCTCGGTGGGTGGGCACGTTCGCAGAGATTAGCATATTCACAAATATTCATCTGCAGCATCAGTAATTACTCGCGCTTTGCTTTGCTGTTTAATCGGCTTTCATCAATCGCCTGCCGTTGCATGACCTTGGTCACCTCTCTACACCAAGGTCAGTGTATGTTCTTTAATATTCCTGATTTCATCATCAGTACTGAAGCATCAGCTGCGGTTGGGGGTAAGCAGCTTGGCATAGTGAGATGTGAGCATCACTAAATGGAGATTAAAAATGAAATAAAATGTTAAAACATCCAAAAAGATTAAATTAGGGTTTAAAAATGAGCCGTTTGACCTTTACATGCTACTTCAACTCTAATTCACTTTCATACACTTTCTGAAGGGTGGAACAATAAAGCTAACAACAGCTGACACTGCAAACATCTGTAAGACCATATTGAGAGCAGCGCCACTCTGAAAAAAAAGAGGGTTTAAAAGAGGGATGTGGCAGGTGTTCACTGAGGCGGTTTGATGCAGAGGACTGTAGATAAGGCAGATGTGATTAAATGGGGAGAATGGAGAAATTTGGAATCTCTGGTCAGCCACTAGGGGTAGGTAGAGAGCAGACACAGGACTTCTAGAAGACCCATGAGGATTTCCGAGGGGGTCTTTTAAGGGATCTGCCCTGAGAAAGCAGTACTAATCTGTCTAAGAACATATTGCTCTAAATGATGAAATCTGTTGACATATATTATGTGGACAAAAGTATTGAGACACTTGCTCATTCATTGTTTCTTCCAAAATCGAGGTATTAAAAAGAGCTTATCCTGCTCTGAGTATCATTGGATCACTGCTGTGAGGATTCGATTACATTCAGTGAAAAGAGTGAGGATGTTGGTTGATGACCACCCTACCTTATCCCCAATTCCTAAACTCATCCAAAAACTACTGTATGGAGCACCATCATTCCAGAAAATACAGTTCTAGTCCACAACATACCATTAGACATGGTGTCATTATGTTCATGTTTATCTGCTCCAGGGAGTCCTATTCAATTGGCAATATTTCTCTACAGGGAATAGACAAGCTGTTTGTGTGCACTTGTACATCTGTGTCAGCAATGGGTGCAAAGTAAAGTAGCTAAATCATTAAAAGGGGTGTCCACAAACATTTGGACACATTCAGTAGCTTTGGAGAACTTCAAGTTCTTGAAAGTGTTCCTCTATGAAGGCATTACTTTTAAAGCCAAAAAGACAGCAGAACCAACATCAGCAACTCTAAATACAAAAAAACTAAATACACACTGATAAACCCTCACCCCCCCTCCACACACACACACACACACACACACACACACAGTTGATTTGGTATGCATGGCAGTCTTTGACTCTCCCATCTCCAAGCTAATGAAGGAACAGACAGTGCTGGCACCATGCCCTCTGCCCTCCCTTTTCTACCCGTAGATGCTAGCCAATGCCATTCCTCCAGTCTCCCTGGTGGGCATTAGTCAGTGATGGGTTTGTGTGTGTATATATGTGAGCGTGTGTGTGTGCGTGTGTGTGTGTGTGTGTGCGTGCTTGCGTGTGTGTGTGTCCATTCCTCAGTGAGCATTAAGCAGTGGGGTGTGCCCTTTTGTCCTGATCTCCATTCCCCAAGCCTTTTATTACTGTTCTGTCATTTGGAAGAAAAGCAGATCAGTGCATTTCTGCACGTGTGTATCTGCCTAGGTGTCTTGATTCTGTGTGCTAGACATTGTCCTTTGAGTGATGCTACAGAATAACTTTTGGTTTTGGTTCTGTGGTATTGGAAGAATGACCGAACCTAGCTTCAGGCTTTTCATGTGGTGGAAACCCTTTGTGCCACCTTTACTTTTAAGGTTGTACAGTCCTGGTCTTTAAGTGAAACAAGGTTTAATTCACTGTGGAGCCATGTGTCTCAAATATGTGTACTTTTTCTGACTATGGACCCCCTCTCAAATCACATCATGCTGCCTACATAATACACTACTTAAGAAAAAAAACTTGCTATGAGCAGCTGGGGTCTGAGAGGGGTGGGTAACTTTCTCTCAGCACGTCACACCCAATGCGTTGCTGGTCGACACAGGTATCTGTTAGCCATTGTATCAGAGTTCTACTTCTTTACAAAACCTCTCAAGCTCCATCAGATTGGACGAGGAGCATTGGTACACAGTCATCTCCAGAAATGTTCAATTAGGTTCAAGTCTGGACTCACACAAGGGGCATTCACAGGATGGGGAATTGCTTGTAGAATTGTGATGAAAATATTTTTTTGTGATATCATTTACATACATACACCTATTCAGCCAACAGCTGTCTAACCCTGCCCGTCTAACCCTGCTCACGGTGAACTTATAAGAAGTCCTGCAGTTTGGCACATTATACAGGTGTTGGCATTCAAGCTATTCCCTGTGGTAATCCCACTTCATAATCAATGTACGTACTGATATCCCATGACTTTTGGAAGAGCAGTGTACATATAGGCGGTCAACCACGACAGAGGTCATTTACATATATATCAGTCTTAAAGGCAGAGTAACAGATCCCACTTTATAGATAGATATTGGACCTCAGGGGAAAACAATAGGTTGGGTAGCTCATGCAGTAATCACATGTGCCTGAGCTAGACATGGACAGAACCCAGTGCAGCATAGCTAAACTCAAATGAATGGGTCGCTCCCTGCAGTCCGCCACAAGCCTAATTGAGGATTCATCACAGATGGGGAAGATCAATAAAGCAAGCCTGACTGAAGCAGACAGGCTGCATTCTGAAGTTTGTCCTATTGGAATTCTCTTAAAAAGAAGATTAGCCACTTTCAGCTGTTTTGCTGACGAACTGCATGTCCTTCATGTTCACAAAGATTTTCTTTTATTGTTCATCTTCCTAATGGCTTCTTACGTCTCTGAATGGCAGAGTGTGAACGCTGTGACAGCTACTGTGCGTGGACCTTCATTAAACATGTGAGCCAGGACGACAAGAGAGAGAAGGGGAGCTGGGAGGGAGAGCAAGGTGTGTGTGTGTGTGTGTGTGTGTGTGTGTGTGTGTGTGTGTGTGTGTGTGTGTGTGTGTGTGTGTGTGTGTGTGTCAGTTTGTGTGCTGTATGCGTATGTGTGTCAGTTTGTGAGACTGTGGGGAGGATGTTTGGAGCTCTAAATGGACCTAATATCACCTCCATGAGTGTTGTATTTCGTAATGGAGCGCATCTTGCTAATGTGCTGTTGTGGGTTGGGAGTGAGAGTGAGAAAAAGACAGAGAGACACATAGCTAGAAGTAGAGAGAGGCAGAGCTTAAGACAGATAGGGAGAGACAGAGGGGTGGTAATGAGAGAATAAGTACTCACCAACCTTCTAAACATTTCTCACCCCATCCCACCGTCTATCTTTCTATTCAGAGGTCGGTTTCTCTCTCACTGTCTGTGTCTCTGATATCGCCCCCTCACTTATTTAGCTTTGTTCAAAACTATTTCTACTGCCAACACCGACAGTTCCCCCAGAGCATCCCCCATCTAGGCATTGACCGCTTGAATGGAGACTTAAGATCTCTGATGGAATAAGCTGGTAAGATTGTGTGAAAGACAGCATCACATAATGTTTTGGTTTATCAATAAAAAAGCTTTGTTTAACATGTTGCCACCTCATATGTGTGTGTTGTAAATTCGACTGGCTTCCTTGAAAGCAGTGCTTGAAGTGGTACTCACCAGTACACACTTGTTTAGCACTTGTACTTTTTACTCTTTGGTCGTACTGGGACGTCTCACAAGCTGTCGGTACGTAAAAAAATGTGAATCCCACCTCCTTGCCACCACTAGTGGGCTACATGTATATGTACAGTACAGGCCAAAAGTTTGGACACACCTTCTCATGCAAACTAGAATATAAAACATGTTTCAGTTATTTTACACTTTTTTGTTAAGTACATACAGTAACTCCACATGTGTTCATTCATAGTTTTGATGCCTTCAGTGAGAATCTACAATGTAAATAGTCATGAAAATAAAGAAAACTGAGAATGAGAAGGTGTGTCCAAACGTTTGGCCTGTATTGTATGTAAATCAGGTGGGAGTACAGAAGTAAACCCTAAGGCAGAACAAAGAAAGTTAAGAGAATTATGTGAATATAATTCATAATAAAGTCATGTGACAAGACGTCTACACTGACTGGATATGTATTCAATGAGGATGTGATTTCTTCCTGAGTCACTTGTCTATTCACATAGAGAATTCAAGCCAGATGCCACCAATCATGAACATGATCATCCACTGCACTCTTCACCGTGGGTAGTAATGCCTTCAGTGATGAATTGCCGACACATGCAAATCACAGTGGATCAAGGAATGCTGAATGTCCACACAATGTCAGAAATGGAATTTCCCAACCATCTGACGCCCACATTCTTGCCAGGCTCAAAGTAATTTACACCATCTTGCCATGTTCATGCTGACACATACAGAAGCAGTGTCTCTCACGTCAGGCTGCCATGTTTGCTAACGCTGGGAATTGAGTTGTAGAAGTTCCTAATAGTGTCCTCCAATATGTAACTTGAATTTAATCAGTGTCTGGTGATGCTGAGACGATTCATTGGTTGTCTCCACCAAGATAAAAGACAAATTCTTCCCTGAAGATGACCCACTCCAATACTTGACTCAATGACAGTTTGGAAGAGCACCACCAATGTTTGGCAACATTGACATGGTGTTGGGGGGCTGGAATGAATGTAGTCCAGCAACTATCTGACAATGGTGCTGGTACTAACATCAACACCACCAGCACCAGTCAGAATGGAAAGCATGCGCAACAGGACGACCTTATATAGGTAATCATGTACATTGATCCAGACCATCCTTGCTTAAAATACATGTGCAGCAAAGTGCAAAATTATTTGCATTGACGTCAAACCTACCCACCAAGTTTCATTCCTGTCAGCACCGTGTTTTCTGATGTTTAAGTCATCCATTTTGGTGGCCTTCACACATGCTGTCCAAAATGTTGACACCATAAACTGTCTACACCCCTCTCGTCTTCATCACACTTTTCTAACTGTTTGTGTCTGCTTCATTTGCAGACACACACACACACACACACACACACACACACACACACACACACACACACACACACACACACACACACACTTACTTGATTCCTCACTCAATCCCCTCCCTTCACACACCCACACACATAAATACAAGACCTGGCTCAGAGGATAGCCTCTAGAATTGGGTCAGAGACTTCTCTGGAGACTATTTGGGAGTTGAAGTCTGCTGACGTACTGAAATACACCTAGACACACAGACACACACACACACACACACACACACACACACACACACACACACACACACACACACACACAGACACAGACACACACAACCCATATCCTTCAATCCAGTTAGTGTTAATTAGATCAAAATGTTGGACAATCACTATCCCACCTCATCCTCATCTCCACAGCATGGAGCACAATCATTCCAGAGAACATAGTTCCACTGCTCCACAGCTAAATGCCTGGGGGTCTTGATACCCATCTAGGTTACACTTGTCATTAGGTATGGTGGCAGTACTTCTCTACATGGTACAGAACAAGCATTTTCACATCTGTGTCAGCAAATAATGCAACTTACAGAAGCCAAACATTTGGAAGTATAGTTTAGATTTATAGTACAGAGTGCAGACATTTAGACAGACAACTCAGTTGACAAAGAGATAGACATACAGACAGACAGTGTAACAGAGAGACACATAGACATACCAATAGATACATACACTATGTGGACAAAAGTACTGGGACACATCTCTTAATGACTGAATATAGGTGTTAGAATTTAGTCAATTTAGTCTCATTGCCACAAGCAGCTAAGCATGCAGTCTGACTTTATATACATTTGTAAAAGAGGGGGTTCACTGAACTCCAGTGTGGTAATCAGTTGGTGAAAATTCCCCCCTCATAGGTATAGCTGTGGCATTGTGATCAACTGAAAGTTAAATTGTGTAGTGGAAGGCTTTTATGAACCACAGCAACTCATCCACAAGATCCCAAACCATGTTCCAGACCTGCCGTTAAAGCTGCTAAGGGCGAACAGCTACATATTAATGACTATGGGTTTAGAATGGAATATTATAAAAACTCCAGTAGGTGTCCCAATACTTTTGTCCATATAATGCATATGCATAGTGAGACATATGGGTAGAATAATAGATAGTACATACAGACAGACGGAAGGTGGGCCAACACAGGTAGACAAACTGATAACCAGAGATCGATATAGAGATAATAAGCAGAAAGAAATATAAATATTCTGATTGGCAGATATACAGACATAAAGATATAGACAGATAGACAGATTGATCGAACAACAGAAAATAAACAGAGAGTCAGAGAGTTATGTCACAGAAGCTCTTCCCTTCTCTGAACCGACAGGCAGAGTTAAGAAAGAAAGAGAAGAAAAAGCAGAACAGTCCTGTCATAACAAAGCGATTGAAAGATACAAAGACGTGAGGGCCATAAACGACAAGCCGTCCAGCCCACCATGGCTGTCTGACAGAAACATATTGATCTGTGAAAGTAATCAGGGCTAGAGCTGCACAAGAGCAGCAGCAGCTGCTTCAGCCACAGCCTCCTTCAGCCTCCTTCAACTTACAGGATTAGGTTCAGGCTCAGCTAAAAGGCTACAGGGAGCATTAAGCCGTAGAATGAACAGGTATCAACAATGAGGACAAAAAATAGGTGCCATTTAATCAGTGGGAAACCTTCTGGTAAGAGGATTTCTGGCAACTAAAAAAAAGTTTATGTCTTCAGAAGGTAAACAGATGAACACACCAGATTAACAAGAATGACAATGGGATCAAATAATTTGGTTTCCAGTTGGTGGAAACTTTTCAGTCAGGGAAACAGTCACTCTAGGCCTTCTGTAAGTTCTAGATATGTCACTGACTGTGAATATGAGTGGTATTCCAACCAGTTAGAATTGAAAAAAAAAAAAACAGAAGCAGCAACTCTGAAAGTGTCAGAAACATCTAACATCAAAAATACTAAAAAAAAATGAAATACATTTTGATTGGAATTTATTATTATTGTGTAAATATACAAAACTTAATATACAAAAACAGTTGCACACAGTAGGAAATAACTACCAGACTACAACTCAGGCAGCAGGTGATCGTCAGTAATGAGTCCCACTTTTGCCTTGGTGGAGACAACCAGTGAATCCATGTGTGGAGGCACTGTTATGCATTACATGTCCAGAAGGCCTGGTGTCATGGTGTGGGGTGCATTTTTGTATGAAGCTAGATCATCTTTGGTCTTCATGCAACCAGTGGTCTGACCTTTTCTGAATCCACACTCCGGGGCACTCTTCCAACAGTACAACTGACCACATACTGCTGCCATCTCAAGAGCTTGCCTTGAAGACACAGATACTATATCTTGGACAGTTGGACCTACCCCGACTGAAAATACGAATAGGAAACATTTGGACACACCGCACTGCAAAATCTGCAGGAACTGAGTGAGAATATTCAAGATGCATGAGATGGATTATCACAAGACATCATTTGGAACCTCTACAATTCAATACCGAGACACCTGGCATGTTGTGTTAGCCTGACACCACACTCAGAGACACTACTTCTGTACGTGTAGCTCAATAAATATCGCACATTTCAGTCTGAATTTTAATCATTTATTGATCTTTGCAATCTGACACTTCCTTTTGATTGTAAATGAGATGTATAGGTAATGAATTAGCATGCATAAGCCTGTAGTTAACTATTTAATTAAAGGAAAATACAGGGTTAAATACAGAATGGTGCAGTTGAATGCCATTAGAAAAAAATATTTAAACATTTACAACCCACAGGAAGCAACCTATCATCTAGTAAACACAACACAGTGAATAATAAGCATTAGCTCAGTTAGAAACACACTCAGGATGTCAGTGTGCATACTTTACTGCAGGGCTGAATTAATTTTGTTACCTCTGCACACACTGTACAGGACTGTGTAAACCTTGTACATTACAACAGTAGTTCTCTTTGTTCTCTCCTCTCTCCAAATGCTAATCAACTCATTTTCATTTGATAACATGCATCAGTATGAAAATGCATATCAGAGCTGAGCATGCACGATGCTGTACGTGATTGAGAGTCTGTTACACATTTGGAGTCTAAATAATCAATGCTGCTTCTTGATTATTCAAACAGTCCTAGAGAGGAGAGAAAAAAAAAATGCATGCAGCATAAAGCTGAAGGCTTAATCCCGTAATATTAAACCCACCCACTCATCTTCCCCCTTCTACATATTCATCTTAGAAGTAAAGCAATTAAGCTAAGAGTAATCTACTTGGAAATCACATGGTATTAAAAGTCATTACGTCTGAGCCTTCTTTAATGAACAAATTTAATGAAGTGCAGTTACTGTAGTTTTGAGAAACAGACTTTTTTTTAGCCGTTGGGGTGTGTGGCGAGGCCGTGTGTGAGGTGTGTATGTGTGCGTGGGAATACACTCAGCGTGAATGTAAATACATAAACATAACACATTCCATGTTTGCACTAATGTCTTGTGCCCCTAAAACACAAAAGGCATTTCCAAACCTGACATTGGAATATGCATTACCTGCCAACCTCCTACCTAAAAGAGTAAAGTGAAAGTGCAAGCAGTCTTACATTTCGAAACATCATCATGTTTCCAAAGAATGGGGCTGGCTTGGGGTGTCGGATCCCACATCGCTGCAGCACGGAGAATGGGTAGATTGAATACCTGTATAAAAGATATATGGGATAGATGTGTGTAAGTAAAGGTGGCCTTGTATCTATCATGGCATTATCACTCTAATGAGTTTGGTACATGAACATCATCAAGAGAGTGAACACCAAATACTGCTGTTCCTCCAGTAAAATCCCACACAAATCTAAAAGCTAAAAAAACAAACATGCCAAATCCAAAATCCCAAAAACTGTTATTATTGTTTTATTTGTGACCTAAAAATATATATATACTTAACAACCTGCCAACGAGTCAAAGCCATTCAAGTCTAAATACAACACTGTAAGGAAGCCGAAGAACCTAGCCAGATGCTTCAGCTGGGGAAGCCAAACACCAACCCTATCAGATCCTACTACAACCCCTTTCATTTTCTGACAGAGACAGTGATCATTCATCAATAGACAAATTACTGTACAGGAGTCAGAGTTAGTCCTAAAGACTCATTTTCATCTGCAGTCCCTGGCCAGTTCTTTAAACAGCAATTTAAATAATAAAAACATTCATCTCCACATATTTAACCACACACCATGTCAACCAGAGACCAAGAGGACCTAACACCATCGGTAAGGTATGATAACACTGTTACTGTCTTAAAAGCTGCAAAGGAATTCTATGTGGCTGTATGTGAAGCCTAATGAAAACGAGCACAATTCAAATTTTTAAAAATTGTGTATTATCCAAAAACAAAACTTTATTCTTTTAGAACTTGAGCTTACTACACATGCCAACTGGCTTGTCTTTGTGCTTGTAAATCGCGGTGTAATGTTATAGTGTGAGAATAATTAACTGCCAAATTCACAACACAACAGTACCCCAAATATTTTTATGAATCAAAGCAACCGGCTTTTCTAGGACTTAAGCCAACAAACTATAAACAAGGCATGAAAAAACACTTGCAACAACTACGATGAATCCAGAACACACCTCAAGAGCTAGGTGAAATAAAGCCCAGCCAATCTGTCCTTCCATACAACACTGCCAGGACATGAGAGCAATCCTGATCAAACTCACTCCAGGTTTTAGAATCTGTGAATGCAGATCCACANAAACTGTAACGCTTCCAGACACAGGTAGTTGGAGGCAGACGTACACGCTGGGTTTTATTTAATGACAGGGTACTGACAGATAGGGTACAATAACTAACAAAACGAGTAAACATGAAGATAAGGCACACAAGCAGCCACATAGCCACAAAGCCACAAAGACCAACCAGGACTAACAGAGACCAGGGACTAATATACACACACTCACATAAGACATGGCTGGGACATGATAACGATGGGGCAGGGTTACAGATGGAACACAGCTGGGAATGGGAGGAGACATGACATGTGCTCAAAAGCACATGGGACTGAAAACAAAAACAAGACACAAACTGGACTCTATACATGACAAAAACACACACACACACACATACACACACACACACACACACACACACACACACTCACACACACACACATATATATATATATATATATATATATATATATATATATATATATATATATATATATATATATATATATATATCTCAAAGAATGTAAGAGGAATGCAAAGGCCCTACAAGTTAAAATACACGCATCACTAGCAGACACTTTGAGCAACTCCTCACAAAAAATGGCCAGCATCATAATGACATATGAGGGATCTGAGAGTTCACACAGGGGTATGGTGCATCTCCCTCAAGTCTGAAAGAGGAGGTCTGCATTATGCATGAGCGCAGCTCCTTCTGACACAACAGTCCCTAAAAATCCAACGTATCTAAAGCAGCACTTTGAAGTGATGTGATAGGAGATGACAGGTCAACTAACATGTTGTTTGCTTCAAATTGAGAAGCTCCAAATGAGTCCCCATGAAGCAATCAGCCAAGTTAACTTCAGCTACTGTGAAGTTAGACTGTATACTGTGGACTGCTACTTTTCACTCTACTCAATACAACATATCTCCACTAGTTTCATCTGAAAGAAAGGGTATTTCAGTTCCACTTCATGAGGGCTGGTCTTCTAAAAGGGCTTCGGTTTAGCTGTTGGGACACTGGTACGAGGATTTGATTGCATTCAAACATGACAGCATTAAGCCATTTTCTGATGTGATGATGTGATGTCAGGAGAATCAGGTCTGGATATTTTCTGGAGCTGCCCTTTTATGTATGTAGCATACAGCTGGGGATTTTTGCTTCAGACATGTTCTGGCTACAATAAATGTTCTGCAATGCAAGGGGTGGCACCTGTGTAGTGCATGCAGGAGACACAGCAATACGTCCTGAAAGGAAAGTCTGTTCGTTTGGTCCCCATTTTTGCAATGCCACCGGGCCGATCCATCCTCACTAGCACACCAACCCTCCTCTGCTTGCAGCACAGTCAGCAAGCTGATTTACTCTTTTTCAGTGGGACTTATATGCAAACAGATGTCTTACTCAGTGTTACAAGAAGTCTCATTCATATTTCAAACAGTGACCAGTCTCTTAATCTATACTGTCTCTAGAATGACTCACTGTGAAGTCTCCAGAAAATCACCTGCTATATTTATAAATGGGCTCACTTGGACGTTACCCAGTCTGGGTAATGTTAATCGGATATTTGTGTTCACATATACAGCTTTACCGGGTAAGGTATGGAAAAGGTCTGGGGTCATGCATGTGTTGAAATGGCTACATAAAGGTTGGGTACTGAAATTATATGACAAACAACCCTTCAACTCATCACAAAGGTTTTAGATGGAGCTCCATCGCTCCGAACACAGTCCCACTGCTCCACAAGCCAAGTTTCAAATCATGCATGGCTACTCCTGAGCCTCCCAATTCATTGGCAGTGTTTCTCTATGGAGATTATATAAGCTTTAATCTCAGGTCAGTGTTCCCTCTAGCCCATGCCTGGCATTAAACAGGGGCCCAACAGTTTCATCAGGTTTATCTTGTCCACAAAGTCCTATTCTATTGGCAAACTTCTCTTCAGAGACTAGATAAGCTGTGTGTGCATTTACACATGTGCTAGCAATGAATGCAGCTAGCTGAATGTATTCATTAGAAAATGTCCTCAAACGTTTGGACATATAACGTACGTTGACTCAGATGTAAAGAGACTTTGACTAAATAAGGACCAAAATCATCTGTAACTGGGGCAAAAAAAAGTCTCCCAATATCCAATTCTTTTGAGTTCATTATCATATTAATTGTCAGATGTGGGAGAGAGGGTTTTATCTTTACTGTAGAAAAGCCGACCCAGTAGCTCATTTTATGACACCTCCTTAATTACTCTGTAGCATAAGGTGTTGTACAAGACTGCCCCGCTAACGAAAGAGGATGAATCACTAGTTCAAGCTGCCCGTATTTGGATTCATGCTCATTTTTTTTCTCAACAGCACAGATATATTCGCCATCGGCTGCCAGACACTGCCAAATATACCACTGACAGACAGTCCCAGTCATTCAACTTGTAATTGCTTTCAAGCCAACGCAGGAATCCAGACAGAGCTGTCTATAGCCAGGCAGTCAGGATGGGAAGAGTGAGAGGGGGGGGTGTCTATGGCAGATGTGAAGGCCTGTCAGCAAAAATAGAGTCAAAGTTGCTCTGGCTCTGTAGACATTGTTTTGGAATACTGGAAAGATTGTACTTCCACTATATCAAGCCTCCATTAGAATTCTCCTTAGGGAATACTCAGGTTAGTAGGCACCTATGCACGCTGTGCCACATAATTGTCAGAACTATGACACAGTCTGGAGCAGCAAGTGGTCCAGGGAAGCACGGCTGTGTGAAGTGGAATTTAGCAGGTATGGAACAGTGCTTTGCTGCTTGATCTTTGATTGACTCTATAATTCTTCAGATCAGTAGAAATGGAACTGTGTTCTGTATGAAATGCACTCATTGAAAAAAAAAGCATCTATATAGACATACTGGATCGGCCTGCAGTTCTGTTGCGATATGTAAAGATATGTGAATGATTACTGGTCTGGTATGATTAGACACCGATTAGACGGTTTCAAACCACAGAGGGTGTAAAAGTGCCCCACTGCCCTTTTAAAAAGGCTCTCAAATGTTACGTTTGGATAGTGTAACTTTTGCTGAGAGATCGATCACTATTAGATATGCCTCGACTAAGCACTTAAAGACATTTTGCCCAATTCACAGACATCGAGAAGGGGCAAATCATTGGACCGTTTGTGACACCTTGACCATTTTGGTCAAGCTGTTGTCCAGAGGTGTTTGGAGCAGTGGTTTCATGAGGGACTGTACAGGATGGGGGGGCCGTATCATATTTAGTGAAGTTCTTTTTAGGACCCGACAACATTTGGGGTCAAGCACTTCAATCTTACCTTTGTTGTGGAGTGACACACTTCCCCAGCTGCTGGCTATTAGTGATGAGTGACACTAACAACTCCGTGACATGCTGTGTGGATAATGCTCACCCACACAAAGCGAGGGTTTCCCTGAAATGTCTCCACCAGATTGCTCTACTTTGTTGGCCTGGAAAGTCAACAGATCTATCTGTCAATTGAGCATTTATAAGATTGATTCAGCAACCTACAAACGTGCAGCATCTACTGGCCCAGCTGCAACATCTGTGGGCAGAACCTCTATACCTCCATCCTAAAAGATTGCTTATATTGTTTCTGGGCTAAATGTGGCCCAACAGGGTACTAAACCTCCTTTCAATTGTACAATTGTACCTACACTTTCACTCTAATATTGTAATTACTTAGATATGTCATCATTAAATCCACAATTAGATTCCACCAACATCTTCTGTACATCTAGAAAAATGCAATTTGATGACTTTTGATAAATCCGCACCAAGGTTTGTGCTACTCTCTTTCCATTTGATATGGTTCGTTTTGGTTTCACATTGTAATTTAGCAGACACACTGAAGAACATTACATTACAAAAGCTGGATCCGCTAACTGAATGTATCCGTTTGTTCAATTTAAAATCACTATTCATATTCACCCCTAGATTTTATACATAGTGTGTTTAATGGGTGACACTAGTAAGTGTTTTCAAAGTTGGAACTGTCCAAAAATAAGTTTTCAAACAACCAACAGCAAACGAACCTAACCATTAGTAAGATTTAGATTCAGACCAAACAGTACAGTCAGAAGCTCTAGACCTCAAAAGGTAGGTGTGAAAGAGCACGGTCTCAGTTAAGTTCAGCATCCTCAGCTTGTAAAGGCAATGAGATTTTCCATTAGTGGTAGAGAGTGAGCTCAGTTATGTTCCACTCTCCTGGACCTTCCGGTCCAAACACACCTGAGGCTGAATCTCCCATAAATACTCATAAGCTCTGACCATTCTGCTGTGATTAACATGTAGTGAGAGGCTCTTTACTTTCAGACTGACCTTGCAGAATGAGCAACGTCTGTGCATGTGATTCAGAGCTGGCTCGGTGCAGAGAGAGAGAGAGAGAGAGAGAGAGAGAGACAGACAGAGTGATAGAGTAAGAAAGTGAGAGACAGAGAGTGGCACTTCTGACTGACTGTGAGTCACCATGTTGTTTTTACTGAGAAGAGAAAAGAGACGGGTCAGCCAGTGTTCTCATTAGGCCAGCAGAGCAAGGGCCATGGAGAGTGAGAGAGTGAGAGAGAGAGAGTGAGAGAGAGAATGCATGAGAAAGGAAAGAGAGAGAGCACATAGGAAAGAGAGAGAGCACATGAGAAAGAGAGAGAAAGAGAGAGAGAGAGAGAGAGAGAGAGAGAGACAGAATGTATGCACAAGACAGAGAATGAGCAAGAGAATGAACGAGACAGAGGCAGAGAGAGAAGAGAAACACAAAAACACAAATGAGTAGAGCAACACAGTATTTTAGTATCGTTATCGTAATGTGTGCAAATCCAATACTTACATTACAGGATGTGCAATATCTTGTGAAGTGTGAAATTTTCAATTTTCAAAACATTTTTGCTGCTTGATACAAAAGGAATATTCACACTGTTCCCATTTTTATGACAAATCTACCAGACAAAGTGTCTGTAAATCAATATTGTTTACTGCTCTGAACACTGTAAAAAACTCTAAAATAATTTTAATGACTTTTTTTTTTACATTAACGTTCAAAGAGTTTTAAACTCTCCTGTAAAGTCACCATTTTGGAGATACATGGTTTTTGTGATACATTTTGTGAAAATATTTATTTTTTTAATAATTGTTATTCTTCTTTGTTTCTCATTTGATTTTTTTTACTGTTTGGATTTTTAGGTGGGTTTTTTGTTACCTAACCATTAGTAAGATTTAGATTCAGAACAAACAGTACAGTCAGAAGCTCTAGACCTCAAAAGGTAGGTGTGAAAGAGCACAGTCTCAGTTAAGTTCAGCATCCTCAGCTTGTAAAGGCAATGAGATTTTCCATTAGTGGTAGAGAGTGAGCTCAGTTATGTTCCACTCTCCTGGACCTTCCGGTCCAAACACACCTGAGGCTGAATCTCCCATAAATACTCATAAGCTCTGGCCATTCTGCTGTGATTAACATGTAGTGAGAGGCTCTTTACTTTCAGACTGACCTTGCAGAATGAGCAACGTCTGTGCATGTGATTCAGAGCTGGAGAGAGAGAGAGAGAGAGAGAGAGAGAGGTACTTTAAATTTCTTTTTTTTTAACAATAATATCCATTAAGAGTTAAGAACATTTTACCCTCTCCTGAAAGGTCACCATTTTGGAGATACATGTTTTTCATTAGACAGCAACAATAAAGTGCTCTATGAAATAAAATGCTTTGCCAAAACTCTGGTTTCATCTTTTCTCATTTCATTTTTATACTGTTTTGATTTTTTGGTGTAATTTTTTTGTTAATGGTTTTTCCATAAAGTAAACACGCGTTATTAACTATGTGCCATCACTGAAATCATAGGGCTCCTATACTTGGTCACAATTCCTGTTTAATTTAATTTAATTGTTTAATGCAGTGTCTTTAATGCAGGATTTTCCAAGAAAAAACAAAAAAAACAAAAAAAAAATAGAGTAAGAAAGGAACAGAAAGGATAGACAGCACTACAAGTGAGAGAGCAATGTAGAAATGAAACAAATGAAAATGAAACAAAAACAACAAGAGAAAGAGAAAGTGAAAGAAAGTTGGGGAGAGAGAAAAACAGGCAGAAATGAAGAAAGAGAGGCTCTGTTTGAAGGAAGGTAGGGAGCATCAGAACATCCCAAACCCTCAGTACATCTGCACTAAAAACTGCTCAGAGACAAAATCAAGAAAAACATCCCAGGAAAAGGGAACAAACAAAACTGACCACAGAAACGTAGACAAGGAGGAAAACGGTGACAGAGCAGTGACGCACAGAGAGCCAGTGTCACGCTGGATGTCAGGACAGAGGCCACAGCAGAGGCAGGACACTCTGTACTACTGACAGACTGCAGACTGCAGAATAATAGCATCTTCAGAGCTGCATCTGAAGCCTTTCATAGCCTGAACTCCACTGCTATTACTCACACACACACACACACACACACACACACACACACACACACACACACACACACACACACACACACACACACACATTATGATCTCTCAGCAGGATTAACAAGGAGACAAGCACCGGCATTCTCTGGTGGTTTCACTGTGAGTAAATGGCCCCAGTGTATTCGTGAATAAGCAGTTTTGAACTGAAGTACAGTGATGAACCCTTGGAAATCACTGCACTGCTAACAGAGATACAAAGCAGAGAACGCTATGATAAGGGAGCTAAAACGACACATATCAGTGCCACGCAGTACATATTTTATTCAGGTGCTTTAAAACCAACAACAACAACAAGACTTAAAAGGGCTCAGATCTATAAGGTACAGTGCTCAGAATAACTGGCTGATTTAGGGGCAATTACCTTCTCCCATGGATGATACTTTTTGAGCATCTTTACCTTCAATAAACAGAATGATCATGTAAAAGCTGTGATCATTTTAAAGCATTTCAAAGCTGTGTTCACTCATGTGTTACATTAGAACTCACTGGACAAACTGAAACATTTAAATGCGACAAATACGCAACAAAAGAAAAAATATGGAAGTAAGTATACTGTATAAATAATAGTGACGTGAGGCTTCTGCAGAGGGCAATGCACAAGGAGGATCAGGCTGTAAATACCTGCAGGGTGTGCAACAGGATTCATTAATTGGGAGAATGTGGTGCAGTGCAGGGAATGTCTCTTTCGAGGTGCGGAAAATGGGTCTCAAAGCAGAGGTAAAGGGCATACCAAAAGCCATGGTGTGAAGGAAGTAGTTGAATTTGCAAGTGTATCGAAGTGTATTGGCCATTCGGGTCTACCAGCAGTGGAAAAACCAGGACAAAGAAAACAAAAAAACAGGAAATTAGCTAACTGTGGCCAAAGCCAAAACTGAAATAAGGAATCTTGCACGCTACCTTGCTCAACATGTTCAACCTTCTTCATTGCCTTGTAAATTACATGTGAGTCACATATTATTTTGCAAAAGGATGCACCCAAAACAGCAGACTCAGGAAATGTTTGAACTCTGCTTTATTTCTGTCGAGATATTAATAGAAAAATAGAAACATTGAATTTGATGTGATGGCTTGTTTGTAGGCCCAAGAGGATTAAATACAGACACAAATACAGACTGAGCCTTCTGTCCATATGCTGCCTTCATTCTGTACATATTTGTGTTCATTCTCTGAAAACTTACAGAAATGGACAGAATGGAGTACCACAGGGGGGAGTGTAGCCAACAGTTCAACCTAAACATGATGACTGCCATATGGTCACAATATGGTCACAATGAAGAAGAATCTCTGGCAGAAACACTTACACTGGAACTTTTTTATCTACGTTTTCACTGCTGGTTTCACCACTGTTTATAGTGCCGTTTCCACCACTGCCTCTTTCATCACTTTTAAGAACATTATCATGATCTCCTCCACTCCACACTAATGTCTACTTCACTTTCAGTTCACACCTCTTTCACACAGAAAACTGAGGCTAATCTGAACAGGTTCACTATTTAGTCTCATAGGCTAGGTTTCAGGTTACAACAGGGCTAGGATTAGAGCTATGATTGGAATGGAGCTAGGATTAGGGTTATGGTTAGAATGGGGCTAGGGCTAAACTCAGCGCTAGGGCAAAGTTAGGGTTATGGCTAGGAGAGATTGGAGTTAGAGTTCAAATATGGCTAGGCCTATTTGATTAGGATTACAGTTAGAATAGAGTCAGGGTTATGGCAGAATAGGATTAGGGTTAGAATGAAGTTGATATTAAGATTGGGGTTGGGTTAGGGTTAGAATATGGCTAGGGTTAAGATTTGGGTTAGGAAAGAAAAGGGCTAAGGCTAGGGTTAGGTTATGGTCAGTGTTAAAATAGCACAAGGGCTAGGGTAGATTAGGGTTAGAATGAGGTTGATATAAAAGTTAGTGTTGGGTTAGGGTTAGAATATTGATAGAGTTCGGATTTGGGAAGAAAGGGGTTGTTAGGGTCAGTGTTAGACTAGGGCTAGGATAGATTGGGGTTAGGGCAGGTTAGATTAGGATTAGAATGAGGCTGAGATTAAGGTTTGGGTTGGGTTATGGTTAAAATCTAAAAAAAAAAACAGTTCATTAAACCTAAGCTACATTTTGTTTTGTTTTTTTTGCATCATGATTGTCACTTGGGTAAGGGGTTGTGCTGTTCACAGTGTGTACATACATTAATCAAACCTTTCATTTCTATGATGTGGGCCCTTTAAGTGCACCAGCAGTGGGATGCATTTGTTAAAATGTTAAAGAACCTCCATTGCATACAGAGCACTCTGAATCCATAGTCAGAGCTACATTATGTAGCATAGCTGTGTAAAAGGAAAAGCTTGTGTATGTTCATGAACGTCTGACTTCCCCAGGGGGAGAGTTCTAATGTGGCATTGTTCTTCCTGTTTCCTCAGCTTTGATGCAGTTCGTGTGCTCATAAATAATACAGTGAGAAGCTGGTGGGATGCCTTTTACGAAACAGACACATAGACATGGAAAAAAAACACATACAGTACACACACACACACACACACGCACACACACACACACACACACACACAAACCTAAACACTTGCAAGCATACAAAGCATGTAAGTTGACACGTAGTAACACACACACACATGCACGCGCGCGAGCATATCACACACTTGAATAAGAGGGTGGTTTTGGGTGCTATTTGGATGCAAGTGTTCTTTTTCTTAAAGGGTTCTTCAGATGAATGGAAAACCTTTGGTGGGTGATTGCATACAGAACCAAAATGGGTGTTAAAGGGCCTGGAAAAAGGTAAGGCACAGTTAGCACTAGATTATGTTTCAAATTTGCAGATCACGTTCATGGTTAGGGTCAGGTTTAGAATATGGTTAGGGTTAGGGCTAGGGCAAGGTATAGGTTCACGTGGTCAGAGGATATTTAGAACCCCTTTTTTAAGAGAGAAGAGAGCATATGTTATAGTGTTTCCAGCTGTAAAACTGAAAGCTGCTCAGAATGCAACAACTCATAAACTGTGACAAATAATCAGCTCCTGGAGCTCTCAGCCGTCCACATTGATCGTAGTAGATATTTAAGCACTGGCTTTAATTGTTCAGAGCTGTTTTAATGCCTCTCTTCATCATCTGTGACACATCTCAGCCCTCTTCTGTTGTTAATTGCCTAATAAAAATGGATATCAATGACAGCACACTGATTCATAAGGGAACAGCAATTCTGCCAGAGCTTTTAGTACAGCCACAAAATCCCTCACAAACACACAGATGAATTAAAAGCAAAGGCATGCACGTTCACTTTCGGGTTTATCACACACCAACTTGGGCATAAAAGCGCATAGTTGCATATAAACATGTTCTCTCCCTCCCGTAGACCCACATGCGTCTGCCCCGCAGAGAGAACAGAGCACTGAGCTGTGTGCTGTCACAGTCACATGCACATGGACATGCCAGCTCCCTCTCTCTGGAGTTTGCTGATGGGGCTGTGTGGGCCTGGGTGGGCTCCAGCATGAGGCAGCATGCAGGGACAAGCATGCCCAAGTCTGCCTGAGCAGTCAGCAGAGAGGGAGCAGAGAGTGGACCCCCTGTGGAGATGGTACGGGACCTTCGCCTGGATCGCCAGGCTTGGCGGTTATGCTGCATTAGTGAGTTGAAACTATGTGCTTATCTGAGAGAGCAGAGAGCTGCTCTGATTGATCAGCTGCAGGAGCGAGGAGACTGTGGTCCAATACGATGTCAGGCAACCTGGAGTGGAGACACCAGCAAGACTGTGAAAGCACATTCAAACATATTGAAGCAAGCTCACATAACAGCCAAAGCTCGCCTTTGAAGTGACCTTAGAATGTATGTCAAACTGTGTTTTCCTTGGAATAGTTGAAAAATTCGAGTGTACCTTACTCAAAGCTGGTGAAATGTTGAAACCGTGACAGTGACAAACTGTGATGATGCTGAAGCTAGAGAGCAGCATATCAACTCCAGTTATAGGAATCTGGGTTACAATGAAACCTGGTCTAGTAACCATGTTTTTTTCTGGTATCTGCAGAAAGGGAGCTCAAACTCAGCAGGAGACAAAGAGAAAGCCAAGGCAGGAAAACATTTGTCCACTCCAAACCAATGGTACTACTTCAGGTGACCCAAACTGGAGTGCAACACACATCAGATGGGAACACATTGTTTATTGTTTTTACCATTAAGACTTCAGACTCTGAAAGCTGAGGCAAGACTAAACGTTAACTGGCTACACTGAGAGGACACAATGAGAGCAACACTATCCCGAGTAAGACTTGGGATTAATTACAGCATTTTTGTTACCACGTTATTAAAATGCTATAAAATGGGGGGTTATGTGGACTGTTGCTGGTGCTGTAAACCAACTAATACAAGCAAAAGGAAAATCAGCATGCTTCATTAAAGCAAACGAAGTAAACAGTCTTTAAAGCAAAGTCGTAAACAGGCTTGTTAAAAGTCGATCAACCAAACCAAATTCACATACTTACTACTTATGCACCAAATAACTTAAAAGTCTCAAATCATTAATAAACTGTGTGCTGGGGAAAGAAGATTAGATTGACTAGAGGAAACATGGTATGTGGCATAAATACTGCAAACTCTGCTTGGTTCTTTGGCCAATCTGAGGTCCCACCCAGCTTAAATCCAACAGATGAAAAGTACAGACAAAATATTGTTATCTTGCAAATTCTTCACAAAAATGATAGATAGTTGGATGAGTACCCATGAAAATGAGCAGGAGCTTTATTTATTTTTTTGTATATTAGTTGATTTTTCTTAATCTGCATTTACAATCCTTCAGCAAACCAGTTTGATAAAGAAAACAAGCCATCATTAAAGACACGATTAAAGGTCTGTGTGCCAACATGTGCCAATAATGGGACTGCAGTACCCCTATATACACAGATAAGGCCATCATTGTGATATTGCACATCTGGAGAAGAGCATGCGGGCCATGAGCACTGGTAGGAGTTCCAGATAATTATCCAGGCAGATTGCAGCTGTGAGCTCCACACCTCTTTCAGTGACCTGTACTTACAAGAGGTACCCCAGACCAGAAATTATGCATTTGATGAGACTGCCTGGTCAGGAAGGACATTGTCCATCATAAAGCCATTTGTTTCTAAGACTGGTTGTTTCCACTGGCATGAAAAAAAAAATGCACACACAAACATGGCAATGACAATAATGCAGTTGGCACTGAGTGAGAGAGATGAAGCAACCAGTCACTGAAATCCCCTTATGTACAGGCGGCCAACGTGTCAGTGCCAAACCTATCACAGCCTTCTAAAATCTGAAAATGTCTTCCAGACAAACCCAAAAGACTTTCCTCACAGGCAAGCAGGTCCTGGTGGAGGTTGAATCCAGCTGTAGTTCAGTCAAAGAGATGGACTGATTGGGGGATCCAATATTCAGAGACTACAAAAGAAGTCAGATGTGCTCCAGTGCTTCTTACCTCACCAGTTATCTGTGGCCAGACAAAAGCCCATTTTACTAGGTTCCTTTCCAGCCTGAGCTGGAGCTGAACTGCTTGGCCTAGGGTCCCATGGTGTTCAGGGGTGCCTGCCAACTTGTGTGGCCTGTTTACAGCAGGAAGTGATTGGGGACCCAGAAGGTAAAGGGAAGTCATGCATGAGGACTTTCCTGGGATTTCACATCTGCTTTTACCTTCTCTTGTGCTGAATGGTGGTAACAGCACAGCCCAAAAGGCCTTTAGGGTCTACAGGAGCATCCAGGAGAAATACTAAAAAGGATAAGTCCTCATGCTCTCTCCTGGCGGTAAAAAAACCAGCATATATGGCAGCAATTAATGACAACACAGATTTCATCCTATCAGCAGGCTTCTGGCACGGACATATTCTCCACATCCTGCTCCCTATGGTTTTCCATGACCACAGAAGTGATATTGAGAGCCATCACAGACATAGCGACTAGGCGTTGTGTCACACTATTATACTGTACTGACTATCTCCTTCCCAGCTTGGTGGCTATAATGAGAAACTGAAACAAATGTTTGCAAGAGAACTCATCTCTACTCAATCATTACCATCATCTTCACAAACAACTACTAGGTTTTTACCATGGAATGGACAGACAGATGATTGGTTTCTGACAGGCTGCTGGACCAGTATTACAGAGGGACACACCCCAAAGAAGCATATTTAATCCAAAGACACAAGAAACCTGCTTAACATCCCACGCAAATCCACCCTGTAATCTGTAAGAGTGAGAAGCACCAGCAAGAACGTGTTAACAAGCACCTGTGCAGACAGTAGAACAAAGCTTAATGCATGCTTACAGCTATGCGTTACTGGCATTCTGTATGGACACAGTATTAATCATCCACAAATGAAACTCCACACCCCAAAGCAATGAGCCACAGCCTACATCCTCTCTGCCATTAATTTTAACCTTGATTAAACAATGGACTCATAGAGCAACACACACACACACACATATGTTGCCATATATAACAGTGTTGCCATGTGCTTGCACCTACAGACCCATAAACCTGCCCCTAATTGCTGTAGTACAATGTGGTATAAATTCATAGTGGGGTTGGCTTCAGTCAACAACAAGGGCACTCTATTAGCATTATAGATTCATACTGCTGCTGCAGCAACCTTGGTGTGCAGTCCTAGCCAGCAATCCTGGACAGAAACTCTTCTTCAGAATGTCCCTTCTTATTTCTCAACTACAGCAAAAACAAGAGACTTCCTTAAACAGTTCATAAAATGAAACTAAACAGAATGGAAAGCAGATGTTCAGACGACACATTTTTAAGCGAAAGTCAGGTGTTCAAAAACAGCCCACACTAGCTTTTGCTTTATGGTGCATGAATGACCTGCAAGAATGCACATCACCAAAACAGCAACTTCAACGAATGTCAACACGTACAGATTTTATTCCAAGTCTTATATAGTTAGTCAGGTACAACAATACGGCTCATCCTTGCTTAGGTCATGTATGGCTGAGCATGATATTTGTATTGTTTGCATGCCTCGGTGTCAAAGCTACCCTCCTTGTTTCATGCCTATCATTCCTTCTGGGTGCATCTATTTTTGACGATGAACGTGTATATATATATATATATATATATATATATATATATATTAGGGTTGCAAGAAAAAAGTCACAGTTTGGTGCAAACCACGCTTCACACAATTTCAGGACAGAGGGGCAAAACAACATAAATGGGTTTGCTTTTTCATTTTCATTTCACACTCTAATCAGCTTCAACTAAGCTTTGAATGGCATGTGTAGATATGTGGCTTTATGAGGCTATGATGATGCCAGCAGAAAAGTCCTACCTCCAGCAACTTCATCTCAAAACTTGTGAGGGAACTTTCCCCTTCGCGTCGTATGTGCACAGGGAACAGGGTAACCGAGGACGCTTTGGGATGCAGCTACTGTTTTTTCCATAAATGTCGCTGCTAATAGGATGTGCAGCAAATAGGTTTCCAGTTGTGAACTTTCATACTCCATTACATTCATTAACATTCACACATATTCATAATCTACATGTGCCGTGTATTCTCTACGGGACTGATGGAACACATCAGTAAACATCACACCAATAATAAAAAGAAATATGGAGGTGTCAAACAAAAGCTTCTACAGCAAGATACTGATGCTAAATGCAACTCAAAAGTTATGACAGTCTACTTTAAAAGGCACAAGCTGAAGGTTTTCAAATGCCTCCACAGTCTCCCCAACCTGAACTTCATTGAAGATCCTCTGTGGATAGACCCCAAAAGAGCAGTGCATCAACACAACCCAAGAATCACTGATAAAAAGAAGCCTTTTGCAAGGAAAGGAGACAAAAATCCCCAAATGAGATCTAAAAGACCCTTAACTGGCTATAAAATGCATTTACAAGCTGTGATACTTGCCAAAGTGGGTGTTAAGTAGTGATAATCTTAAACAATTCGTTCACACATAGCATTGTGTACAACAGCATTGCACCACATCAAAACCACAGCATATGTCACTGCATATGGCAACAAGGAAGTCCTGCAGCCCCCACACGGAGCAATCTTTATTTTACTATCCTCTACTCCAGACGCAAACTCTGCTCCAGTACTCAATGTTGTAATTTAACCCTACAAATGACCACACGGATGCATGGACACACCCAAACACACATTCACACACTTGTGATGTATGTATGTTGCTTGCTAAAAATGAAGCTTGTGCTACATCCGAACAGTCTCAGTGTTTAGGAAAAAAAAAGAAAAAAGATTAGTGCTAGATGTATGTGGGCTGCCTGCTCTCTTTGCACTAGATGCCTGGATACCTTTTTAGCAACATCCCTCACCACAAGCGTACTCTCAAAAGTGTGCCTTTGAATGTGGAAAAAAAAAAAGAGAGAGAAAAAAAAAAAACGGAGGAAAGAAAAGAAGCATCTCTCATGGAGCATAACATGGCTCTGGAGCTCCATTTCTGCAGATGGAGTGCTCTGAGCATGCAGGTGCATGCGTGTCAGCAGCTGCAAGACAACAATAACCAAAAATAGAGGTGAAGCAGACGTGTGAATGGTCTTGCTCCGACATCCCTCCGGTCTGTGTTAGTCATATACGTCCCTCTAGTTCTATAACACCTCTCCGAGTCCCAGGCCTGCTCTCCTGTGCCTCAGCACAGCAAAAACACTTTGCTATTTCCAGCCCTCAGCAGGGACCACACAGAGCTGTCTGCCTCACTCTATGAAAGATGGGGAAGAGAAAGAGGGAGAAAGTACACACAGATAGAGAGGATGAAAACAGATAGAAAGAGAAGGTGAAATAAAACAGATCAGGTGTATGCACAGGGAATGAGCAAGAGACTGTCAGATTGGGTAAAGAGAGGCAGTAGAAAGTGAATCAGAGGGTGGTGAACACGGGTGCCCAATCCTGGTCATGGAGATCTTATACCTTGGAGAGTTTAGATCTGACATGTTCAGATGCCCTCGTGGGTCATCATTTCCTGTGAGATATTGTGATATTACATCTTGATGCTGTGATACACAGACAGAAAGACAGAGACAAATAGACAGATAGACAAATGAAAACAGACAGACACGGGTGGTCACAGACAGCTAGACAGATACAGATGGACAGACAGATAGATATGGACAGATAGATAGACAGACACACACATACAGACAGATAGAGTTACATTGGAGATATATTGTTGGAAAGCTGTCTTCCCACAGGTAAATAAGATAAAGTCTGCAGGACATGCATGCTGCCAGAAGGCTCATAAACATCTGCAGCTGGGAACCGTATCAGCATTACAGCAGCCAAACCCTACCAACCCTGTCAGAACCCTGGCAGAGGAGAAGAGACTCTGATTTTCACTTGCTGGATTTACTGTCTTGCAATTTGAGATTCAGTCATCAACTCTTATTCAGCTCATCAGCAACACAAGAGGTGTGAAGATGGCTGGGCTGTGCTTAGTGATAACATTCTCAACCCCATCACTAGCACTACAGTGGCCTCATGCACAGAGCTGAGCTCGTTTCCAGACCTGGGTGTTTTGGAGAAATCTGAGTAGATTAACATATTTAGATTTATTAGGAGTCCATTGCTGTGGAAATGGATGGGTGTGCAGCGGGTTCTGAGGGAGGTGTGAGAGCTTTATATGATTAACATCTGTGATGGATGGGCTGTCCAAGAGCCCTCAATTAAACAATAACCATTCCAATGACAAAGAAAGTCGATCTGGCTGCACAACTGCCAGGCTGCCAAGTCAGCTGTCCGCAGCTTGATATAATCACCGTCAACTGGCCTGCAGGCCTTGCACGTGTTAGTTAACATGACTATGAGCTCCATATTAAAGACTTTCTACTGCTTGTGAGTTGTATACAATCAACAAACTTTGTAATTTCACAGTGTAGGACCATATTATGAAAAACAAATATTATATATTTTCCATACTGATTTTCAGTCCATATATGGAGGATGTATTGCAAAATGGCATTTTAAAATTAAAAGTTTTTGTCATGTCACAAGAAACAACTGATCACCAATATCATTAAAATCATCAATACATCTACATATTATGCAGCAAGTGAACATTCATTTCTTAAAGTTGATCTGTTGAAACAGGCAAGCATAAGAAAACCAGCCACATTATCAAGAACCATTGTGATTGTGATGGCCAGATGACTGGGTCGGAACATTTCCACAACATCAGGCAGGTCTTGTGTGGTGGTCCTGGTATGCAGTGCTTTGTGCCTGAAAAAGGTTCCAGTGAAACACAACCAGTGTACTGGCAACAGGGCCATGGGCACCCAAGGCTGATTAATGCCAATCATGGAGGCCACACCTCCTGCTAAGGATCTGCTTTAAACTTCTTGGTGCCAGTTAACACAGGGCACTTTCTGAGGTCTTGTGGTGCACATGCCTATAAGGGTCAGAGCTGTTTTAGCAGCACAAGGGAGACCTACACAATATTAGGCATGGGTTTTTTTATTATTCATGTAGATATATAGTGGTACTTGAATGTTTGCGAAGATATTCTAAATGTCTCAATTAATTGAACCTAAACTTTCTTAAACTACTGTCATTTTGGATCAATCCACACTCAGACAGATTACATACAAATGGAGGAATTTCAAGACCATTATTACCCTCCCCAGCAGTGACTGTCCAACAAAGAACACACCAAGAGCAAAGTGGGTAATAGTCTTCAAAGACCTTTGAGACGATGGTTAATGTTAATGTTCATCAGTCCATTATCAGGAGAACACAAAACAACAATGTGTATGGCAAAGTGGAAAGGAGAAAACCACTGTTCAGCACAAAGATCACATGGACAAGCTAGTTACCAGGACAATGATGTGTAGACAATAGATTTTCCTATTTACATGAGAAGTGTCCTATTTTGGAGAAAGGAAAGCATCGCACTCCAACATAAAAGCTTATCCCATCTGTGAAATATGCTGGTGGTAGTTTCATGGTTAGGCCTGTTTTTTTTTAATCTAATGGCTTGCCTTCATTCAAAGATCAATAACTGAATCATCTCAGCAAAATCTCAGGACATCTGTTAATGAGCTGAATCTCAAGGGAAAGTGGATCATGCAGCAAGACAACAACCCTAAGCAGATAAGTAATTCTACCAATGAATGCTTAAAGAAGTTCATGTTTTGGAATGGCCAATACAATGTTCTGACCTTAATCAAAAAGGAATGTTGTGGAAGAACCAGACGCAAGCAGTTCATTGGAGGAAAATCACCAACATAACAGAGCTTAAGGGTAACGGGAAACATTTACATACATCAGCCTTAAAAAAGTCAAACAGCCTGGTTAACTGTACTTTGAAACAAAAAATGATCATATTAGACATTATAAGTGGAGTTCAATAAAATAGGATATGAGCTCTTAAAACTATTTTAAGATGTTGTTTTGTCTGCCTGTCTGTCTCTCTGTCTGTCAGCCTATCGATAAAAACTGACAAATAAATGAATCTCATGCCTGCATGCAGCAGAGCTTTGAAAGGAATGCAGACAAGTACACTATCTGCCCGTGCCATGCCAGAAAAGGAAGGAAAATCTGATAAAGTGAGTGAACACAGACCTTCTCCAGTGTAATAATGTATGTTTCACTGCAATGATGTATGTATTTTCTTCTCCTGTGTCCATTTATGCATCTGTTTACTACCGAGAGGAACTCGCACCTACGTTTCTCACACAGTTTATATACGATGTGACAATAAACTAAACTTGAACTTGAACTTGAAGGTTTAATTCTAATATGGATCATAACATACAAGCCCGTACGACATCCCAAGTTTGCATTTGTTGATAATACTTTCTTTGGGTTATTTATGATTATTAAATTGTATTGTTCTTCACTGCAGTGTGGCCAAAATGCTTCAAATCTACTGAACTGAAAATAGAAGTGTGGGGGGGGGAGTGGGGTACAGAGAGAAACAAAGAGAGAAAGAGACCCTGTTTGCTGCTTGACCACCATGGCCTTGATATCATATCGGAGAATGTGACCTTTTGACACAGTGCCAGCTGTTTAAACAGCAAGAGCATGAAGACAGATGGACTCACAGTCTCGTGTTGCTCTGATTTTATGAGCAGATCTATGTGATCCTATGTCGTCCTCTCCACCCTGTCTCCCCAGCAGAGAGAGAGAGATTCAGTGACTGGCACAAGGCCCTGGTCCACAGTTTGCCTTGTCATAGATGACCACATATACAATATGAGGGGAACAGCCCCACAGCTATCAGATTTCACTGAAGGGGAATTCTTCATGAACTCCATCAAGAGTGTGGCTGTACTTTGAACCTCATACTATAGCAACACCACACCAGCACAGAAAACAGCAAGCAACAAAGTAAATGACACAGCTGAGATTATATAAAGGGTGCAGTGCACTCTGATTGCCTCAAATCAAAACCAGGTGGCTTTAAAGCACATTCCACAGCTCAGCTAAAATCGAACCCACTCACTGAGTTAAATTACACCTTATCATATCAAAGCTTCAGATGTGTTGTTTTTACATAAGGGCTTATTTTTCCTTATCGAATAACTCATATGGTTCTCCAACCACGCATTATTTTACTTTGTTGCTGGTGTTAAACTGAGTGTGATCACTGCATTCATTCTTTAATTTTTTTTTAAATTAGTGTGCTATGTGACATTATATGTCCTACACTATATGTCCCAATATTTACAGATGTTTCTAATGAATGCATTTAACAAACTGCACCATCAATTGCTTACACACAAATGCAAAGGCACAGTCTAGTTCCTGACAATACATGGGAGCATACAAACATGAACCTACTGGCACCAGCATCGACTAAATTGGAGCCATTTTTTAAAAAGAGGATTGTTTTATGATTCTTTAGCAAAGGCAATCTTTTGTATAATAAAAAAATATATAAATGCACACCAACAGGAAAGAAACTTGGTGCCCTGTGAGACATACCAATGTTTTAAGACTGATAATCTAAGGTCATCCCATTGCGTATGCTTTCCATTATGACTCCTGCTGTTGTTTTGGTAACCTTGGAAAAACATCTGAAAGCAATTTGAGGATATGGCGTTTAAGAAATATTGTGCACCATAGCAGTCAACAATGGTTTGTTCTCATGTGTCACATATCAGAAGGCCTGGTGTCATGGTGTGAGATACAATTTTGTATGGGACCAGATCACCTTTGGTCTTCATTACAGGCACTTTGACAGCCCAATAATACATTACTGTGGACCTGCAGCCAGTGAGATCTGGCATATTGTGTTAGCAAACATGTGGGCCTAGGACCATACTGACAGACACTACTTCTGTATGTGTAGCTCAATAAATGTTGCCCATATCAGTCTAAATGAATCACTTATTATTCCTGGTAACCTGGTGCATGGTTCCTTTGGCAGGGCACGGGTGCCTCCAGGAACATGGTTGAGAAATACTGCATTTTACAACCATTTCCTCTACTGTTAGTCAAAGCCAACAAAACTTTTGGCAAGAAATATGCCTAAAAGACAAACAGTCCTTAAAGTTTTCATCTTTGAGAATGAGAAGAAAACCAAGCTCAATTCTTGCTTAATAAAAAAATCCACAGATGCGACTTCCACTGCGAGATGATTCAAATGCTGTGCCTCTGAAAGGAGGTAGCTTATCAATCTCTTACTTAGAAAGGTAAACAAACAAAAAGAAAAGAACATTTGCATGTCAAAGACAGGCTGCAAGGATTCTCAAGACAGTCCAGTCCAGACCTCAGCATCACCGAATGTGTTTGGAAGGACATGCATGCTGAGAAGGTAAAACTAGAATAATAGACTCTGTAATAAAGATACGGATGAGAGAATTTGATGCTGTTGTTATTAAATATGTATTAAATACATTTTCTTTTAACTTAATTAATGTTATTTAATGTCTGTTTTGGGTGGAAATTAAACAAACAACAGATGTCTGTAACTTTTGTATAGTATTGTATGTCCAAGTGGCACAGCCAGCAGATGGCAGTCTGTGGTCTGATCACAAGCAAAATATCAAGTTCCTACAAGTGAGATGTTTTAAGCTCAGCAGTGGTCCAGCACTCTTTTACCACATGTAACATTCACGCTAGACAGACTCAACTGCACCTTCAGCTCCATGCCAGAGTATCAATTAATTTCATCATTTGACATCAAGGAAGCCTACGTTTTCTTCACCAGACAAGAGTAAAGGAGCTCTCCACTGCAGCTAGACGTTCAGTGGAGGCATTGCCGCTCCTCTGTCAGTCAGAAAGTTTCCAGCCGTAGCGGCCTGTGCGGTGTGTAGTTTGTAAGTGCGCAGCATGAAACATGTTTGACAAGCAGCGTTTCAAGGACACCAGGCTTATATTTTACAGTGCAGTGAAGTTTCAAACCCAGAGACTAATCCTCTAATGTGGCTTATTTCTGCCCTGGAGGCATGCCAAAAAAAGGCCCATCGACACCGCCTCCCCTAAATCTTGTCTTTTTTAACCTCAGTGTCATGGTTGCCTTCATGCAAGAGGGTTTCATCCTCTGATATAAATCTTCATTTGGAAGATGACAGCATAAGAGCCCCTTACATAACCAACCCCAGTCCAATGTGAATGGTGGCTTTGCAAGTGGACAGGAATTTACTTGTTCCTGAACAACCGAGTGTGTGCACGGCTGCAGAAATTAGTATCGGGAATGTTTGCACTCAATAAGAAAAAACAGTGTGTACAAAAAGTAGAACTGAGCTCACAGACATCTATTTCATATGTCCTGTATACACAGTAAAAAAGGAAACTTCAGGGCAAAACACCCATATTTAATCATATCGCGATTAAATGGATATCGTCAGGACAAAACACTGACCAACTTCACCTTTTAATTACAAAGAGTGTAATTAGTCCTGTATAATTGGATGGAATGTAGCCATTTTAATATAAATCCCTGTAACAAGTATGAGATAGCATCTGAATTACCGTTTTTAAGAATCTGCTGCACTCTTAACATTTTAAGCACCAAGTAAGATAAGTCATTATTGAATGAAACATGGTAGGTGTTTTCCTGCAGTGACTGTACTCGATCAATGTCCTTTAATAGTTACTTATGAATTACTTGGTACAGCAATGAATACATCATATTACAGAGAACATTCTACTTTGTTCCAAGAAGTACAGGGGTTAGACAATGAAACTGAAACACCTGCCATTTTAGTGTGGGAGGATTCATGGCTAAATTGGAGCAGCCTGGTGGCCAATCTTCATTAATTGCACCAGTAAGAGCAGAGTGTGAAGGTTCAATTAGCAGGTAAGAGCACAGTTTTGCTCAAACTATAGCAATGCACACAACATTATGGGGACATACCAGAGTTCAAAAGAGGACAAATTGTTGGTGCACGTTTTGCTGGCACATCTGTGACCAAGACAGCAAGTGATGTATCAGGAGCCACGGTATCCAGGGTAATATCAGCACCACCAAGAAGGACCAACCACATCCAACAGGATTAACTGTGGATGCAAGAGGAAGCTGTCTGAAAGGGATGTTCGGGTGCAAACCCGGATTATATCCAAAAAATGTAATTCAAAAGATGAACTGACGCTGTATTGGCTGCAAAAGGAGGCCCTAGTACACCAGGTGTTTCAGTTTCATTGTCCAACCCCTGTATATCTATATACAGTACGGTCTGCATAGGATATATTTACATGTGTTTACTGATATTATTCTTGATTTATTATTTACAAGAATCCACTTTTCGTCTTTTCTTCACACACACTTTATACTAAAATACCTCACTGTGATGGTAATCACAGTTGGCTTACATTTAAGAACTCTTAAGATGAATGTCTTCCTCCATGTCATTAAATATTAATTGTCTCCAAATGGTGTTATGCAAACTGAAAAGCAACACACTAGGTAATCACTGCTTCCATGATCTTCAGCAATGAAAGGGACACTGAATTGGCCGCTTAAAATATTAAAAGTCAAAGAAGGAAATCAAACACAATGTTGAGGAGTCCACAGAGTTCGTAGAACTTAATTATCTCCAGTGTGCGAGAATGAGAGAACCTCATTCTCCTAATTGGCTAAACTATTAAAGAACAGGTTGTTCATTATCTACAACTGACAGTGCCTGTTTTCCTGGATAGTGTGACCACATTTGTTCATGTTTACGAACACATGAAATATTACATGAAACATTAAAACTAGCTGCTATATATTGTGAGGGTTGCCCTCATGTCAACAAACCAGTTCTAACCATTTGAGGCATGGACTCCAGAAGACCTCTGAATGTGCCCTGTGGTATTAGCAGAAAATCCTTTTGGCATGTATTAACATGGTTCCCATACCGGACCCGGTTTTCTAGACAACACATCTCATCCTTGTCAATGTCTCTCAGACCCTTCTGCTTCCAACACATCAACTTCAAGAACTCACAGTTTACTTGCTGACTAATATGTAGATTCCACTGCCTGACAGGTGCCACTGGAACCAGATAATCTATGCTGTTCACTTCACCCATCAGTGGCTGTATATGCAGGAACATCTGTAGACCTGTACTTCACTGAACAACGCAAACATCTGCTTACAACATTTATACATTAGAGAAATTGCTTACACATTTATGAATAACGATGTTTGATCCAGATTCAATTGGTACATCACATGTGATTCCAAAGCCTAAAATAATGGCAAGGACAAATGTCAGCCTAATAATGCAGTCCTGTGTTTTGCTGAAGTAATTTGCTACTGCCAGCACACCAGCCATCTCAGTATCCTTAAAAATCCTGCTGACTGGTGAATGAAGCCCATGTTCTTAGACTAAAAATCAATGAATTACTGGCAGACCTCAAAGCACAGCTTGTCATAGCACTACTGCTAACACAAAAAAACTGCAATCATTTCCTTACGCCAAGTGCATGAGAAGAGGTCAGGCTTGAAACGACTTTAACGCTCGCAGAGAAACACAACCCTTGGCTGAAGCACAACTATAAAAGCGAACCCGACTATGATCTGACCCTGAGGTACGTAGTTGAGCACATACTGTGATGATATCTGTGTGAGAATGTGTGTGTGTGTATGTGTGTGTGTGTGTGTGTGTGTGTGTGTGTGAATGCAATGCAGCCAGTTTGGCTGCATTCACAGTCTGATGTCACCTGCACTTCACCGAAAACTTATTTTTAGGCGTCTGTATGTGTATTCAGTGGTTTGTCTTATGAATGTGAAAACTGAAAAGTCATTAAAGGACAGGACAGTCCTGCCATCACACGCGACTGTGATTTTTAAACTGTTTCCAATCTTTCCTTTCTCTGGAACATCTGATGCCTGGAATCATGTGCTCCTAAACAGCTCAATGTATTGAGTCATGACTACCAAATTAGTTTTAGGCCAGTGTTTTAGCTTGGGTTGGGCCACCTTACAGCCCTTTGACACCCCCTTGACCTATCAAAGCATGGACCTTTCTGAAGGTGTTCTGTGGTATCTGGCACAAACATGCAATCAGCAGATCCTTAAAATCCTGTAGGTTTTGATGTGTCACTGGTTAACTACTTGTCCTTGATGTAGTTCTAGTAGGTTAGGGTTGAAAATCAGAATTAGGGTCTAACTTTCACAGTTTGACATTTGACAAAGTGGCTCAGATTCCCATTTTTCCATTTTTAACACATTAACTTTAAAAACGGAGTTCACCTCCTGCCTATTATGTAGGTTCCACCTCTTGATAGGTTCCATTGTAAACAGATAACTTGCACTTGAAGATTTTGTTTAATTAAAACTAATTAAATATAAAATGTCAAAATTTGGGCGCAGTGGATAGTGCTGTTGCCTCACAGCAAGAAGGACCTGGGTTCGATCCCAGTGGGTTTCCTTCGGGTACTCCGGTTTCCCCCACAGTCCAAAGACATGTGCGGTAGGTCAATTGGTGACTCTAAACTGGCCCTGTGTGTATGTGAGCCCTATGATGGACTAGCGCCCTGTCTAGGGTTGTTTCCTGCCCTTGCGCCCAGAGTTGCCAGCTGGGCACCGGCTCCCCCGTGACCCTATTCAGGAATAAGCGGTTCAGAAAATGGATGGATATAAAAATTTCTTTGTATTATTTTTATTTGAAAGAAAAAAGGTCAAAGGATAATCTGGGTTACCTTCTCTTTAAAGCCAATTTTTATTTTATCACCAATTTTTTAGTCCTCATCCTCTCATTGATGGGTTAAGATGTTCAATTTTGTCCATTTCTCCTGACATTCATACCATTTTCTTGTAATGGCCTTTTTATGAGTTGCTAATAAAATTTTAAGCACATATCTTCTTCCCTTGGCACAATTCATGTGAAATTACCTAAATATCTCACTGTACATGAATTAGGTATATCATAACCCAGAATTTTGACAATGATTATATGAAAACCTTCAAAACAGTACAATACCAGGGAAAAGCCAAACGACATGAGAATGGTTTACATTTGCTGTTCCACATTTTCTCCAATGTGGCTGCGTAACAGATAAAGATCTGTTCCTAATTTCAAGGGTAATAAACAATCTTATTATATTCTTCCAAAAATTTTCTCTCCAAGTACATGATGCTTTCTATATAAACAACCATTCTTCTTGTATGTAGATATTACTCTATTTCTTTGTATTGTAGACGTCTATTATGATTTTAATTAAACTTTTGTCCAAATTTACATAGCTTTCATAACAATCTCTTAACTTCAAATATCTGAACTGATGCTTATTTTTATATTTTTGTTTCATCAAAACCTCAAAACCCATTTTTTATTACTGTATACAGAGCTGTTATTCTAGTCAATATCCATTGTTTGAATCCAGGGTCAAGACTAAAATGTTTGCCGTACACAACCCACTGAAGTTTTCCTTCTACTTCATATTTTCGTACTATGCTGAACCAGCATCTACCTTCCAGAGACGTTGTGAAGCATTTAACTTGTTAAATGGTTGAAAAAGAAAACAAAAATGTTAAAAAATTAAGATGTTTTTAAATTAGATGTTTTTGTCTGACACTAAAACATCATATAGCTGAAAGAATTTTGCATGAAGGAGTGGGTAAATCTTACAGCCAATGACCGGAGACTGCTGGATGATTATAACAAAAATTAACAGACATTATGTCAGTTACGATTACATTTTGCAAATGAAGACATTTTTCAGTTTCAGTTTTATTTGTATATATAAAACCTCCATCTGTCAATATAGTTAAAATGAAGATCAAATGTCCATGTTTAAACATGTTAAAAGGGTCAAATGTATTTATGGGTATCATTTACTTTCTCACGATCTCAACGGTTTCTCTAAGGTATTTCTATATAGAATGTTTACAAAAATCAAACAAAACCACTTCACCATTTGTGTTGGATACACATGGAATGTGTTCTCACCTTTAACTAATCTGTTAACATACAGGGGTTGGACAATGAAACAAACACTGAACATCCCTTTCAGACAGCTTCCTCTTGCGTCCACAGTTAATCCTGTTGGATGTGGTTGGTCCTTCTTGGTGGTGCTGACATTACCCTGGATACCGTGGCTCCTGATAAATCACAAAGACTTGCTGTCTTGGTCACAGATGCGCCAGCAAGACGTGCACCAACAATTGGTCCTCTTTTGAACTCTGGTATGTCACCCATAATGTTGTGTGCATTGCAATATTTTGAGCAAAACTATGCTCTTACCTGCTAATTGAACCTTCACACTCTGCTCTTACTGGTGCAATGAACAATTAATGAAGATTGGCCACCAGGCTGCTCAAATTTAGCCATGAAACCTCCCACATTAAAATGACAGGTGTTTCAGTTTCATTGTCCAACCCCTGTATGTATAAACACATATAGTGAGCACACGTGCCCAGAGCAGTGGGCATCCTGCTTTACAATGCTCAAGGAGTAGAGATGATTAAGGACCTTGCCAACAGTGCCAGCATGGCAAACCTGGGTATCAAACTCACAACCTTGTCATTAATAACCCAGACACACCATATAACCACTAAGCTCACACCAAAAGAAATGCCAAAGAGCCCTTTTATAGTGTAGAGAGAGAAGAAGATGAGGAACGATTAAAAGTGGCTGTATAGCTAATCTCTTACCAGTACAGAAGAGCCAGAGAGAGTAAGAAAAGCCCCAGTGATACGGAGAAGCCACTGGCCTCCACTCCAATCATCTTCAGCATTTCTGAGGCCACATCCACGAGCGGTCTTCAAACACTGTCTACAGGATCCTGCCCGATGGAGACAAGAGTGGTACATGTTTATCAAACTTATTACAGAAATCAATAGAAATGAATAAACACCTCATCAAGTTTCATTGTTTTTTCAATAAAAGTTCTTACAAGCCACTGACTGCAATGAAAACAGAAGAGATGAACAGCTTTGACCACAGGACCTGGATTTATTCCCACACAGCACAAACAAAGAAAATCTAAGCTCTTATATACACTTATCAACGGTTTGGCTTTACCTCTGTCCTATGCTCACTCACAGTGTTCATTTAAAGCTGTGAATGGTTAACCAGACGAAAACACCAGTTAGTGCACAAACAATGCCATCCACACTGTCTTTTCTTTCCACAGAGTCACGAGCTGAAGACAAACAGAGTGCTGATATCAATAAGAACATTTGTGGGAGGAAAAAGGACAATAAAAAAACAACAATGTAAATTTTCTAATGCATTCCCACATATTACTGTAATTCATTTGACATGCTCCACAAACATCTCACATTACGCTGCTTTAAACAACACTCATTTTTAAATGTCACATGGAAAATTACAGCAACAGAATATTGCACATATGGGATATCCAGATGAAATGTGACATATTGAGGAACTTGGAAAGCAGAAACAGATGACACCTTTGGCAATGGCTGTCATGGTCCAGGGTCTAATACAAACAAGCCTGACAGCACATAGATTATTTTACATTAACCTTCTAACCTCCAGGTTTACAATGCAGTTTTTAAGTCCAGAATTTATTATCTGATAACTGCGACATTTATTCAGTAGCTATTCTGGGAGGGAAGGGAAGCCTTGGAGTTTAAGGTTAAGACAAACTGACATTACTATTAAATCCTTGGTGATCAAAATAAAGTAAAGACAGTCAATCATGCTCGAATGTTCTCCGCATTTCTTTATCTTCGTCTCGACATTCTTGGACCAGGAAAAATGCTCAAAGGTTAGATTCCACTAACAGCTGTAGGAAAAAGAAAGATGACCATAAAATGAACTGGTATGAAATCTTCACATTAAGTGGTTCTTCTAAGACTTTGGTCTAAAGAACCCTCTGTGAGCTCTCCAGGTAATCCAGGATCATTTGTTTAAAAAAGGCCTGCATTTCCCAACAGATCTTGCTCCCTGGCAGAACAAAGAATTCATGAAAGAGTAACTGTTTATGTAATTGTTTAAGTTGTGTAAAGATGGATTATCCGCAATGACTGGAGAAAGACAAGGAAAAAAACATATATAACATTATGACCACCAAGTTTGCACAAATAGTTGTATCTAGAAGGTGGCGTCAGTCTACAAAGCTACTCGTTCGGAAGGAAGGAAGGAATGAGGGAAGGTTTAACTGGAACAATAAATATGCCAGACATCTTGACATGGAGTTGCAGAAGTTCCTAATGGTGTCCTACGATAATCCATCCCATGCAGAATATTCTCACTAGTGTTGATCGTGCATCCATTAGCATCCAACGTATTTTAAATCGGGGACAGGATTATGCCATGACAAAAGACCTTCTGGATTTGCGACAAAAAATCTTTTATTTTTTCGCTGACTGCAGTGCCTCCACACACAGATCTCATTGGTCATCACTGAAGGTGACTTGCTGCCATTCTGAGTGACTCCATGACAGTCTTGCACAACACATGAGAAACACACAAAGGTGGCTACACAATACTAATCAGATTATCTATCACCCATCACCACATATCTTGATCTCTTTCAGTTTTGTGTATGGCATGGCTGACCCTGTACAAATGTACATGTATAATAACAATAAAGTACTAACATTATCTCTTTTATAAGGTACTTATGTTAATTCATCTAATAGATGTACTGTCTGAGTACTGATATCAGCAAAACGTACATCAAAAATACTGGATATTTGCATCAGCCAAGATTATTTTTAAGAGTGTATAGAGGAACAAAGACTAAACTGAGCTCTAATGACCCAAAAAGGTTGTTTATAATAAGATGTAAACTCACAATTTTTGGGGTCTGATTTTAACATCAATGTTTCTTCTGCACAGCTCTAATGAGATCCTACACAAGTTTGGCTTAGAAAGACACTGATTTCATTCCAAAACAAAAGATTTCAAAGCAGCACATCCTTTTGTAAAATACTGCTTATTAAACAGCGCATCTGAGCTGTAAATGACACAAAAATGCTCCCAGAATCCTCACGGTAGTTTCTACAAAAGACATCAAATGAGAGACCCCCTCAGAAGAGACTGGGGGGCATACTGGTGATACAGTTTTATCTGTTTTTCTCAAAACCGCAAAGAAATTGAAGAGAATCAGTGAGGAAGCAAACAGGCTTTCATGTTCAATCGAACCCACCAAGAAGCACTATTTTTAACAGCCTAGTTAACTGCTGTAGTTTTATACTTTCATTAACTGCTCCACATACGACACATTAACTCTCAGAAGCCTGGCAGACAGAACAATTTCCATAGAGAGTATTAAGGCAGTATTCTAGCACACACACACACACACACACACACACACACACACACAGATACACACACTACATGGATTTTATGTTTGTTGTAAGTGAAACAAAAGTACTTTGATGTATTGTGACACCTGCTCATTCATCGATTCTTCTGAAATCAAGGGTATTAATAAGAATTTATCCTGCTTTTGTAGGAGTAACAGACTCTACTGTGAAGGAGTCACAGAGAAGGCTTTCTACTAGATTTTGGAGCATTGCTGCGAGGACAGGAATCAATGACAGGAATGTTAGTAAGGCCAGAATGTTGGATAATCACCACCACCTTTTTCCAGCTCCCGTATTAGAGCTCCTTATACACTCTAACCCATTCTTGGTATTAGACATGGTGTCAACAGGTTGATGTTTAGTTTCTACATAAAGTCCTATTCTATTCCATTTCTCTAATGGATAAGTTGTTTGTGTGCATTTGTACATCTGTGTCAGCAATAGGTGATGTTCTAAACCAACATTTAATTTCGGAAAAAAAAACACATGAACAGAGATACAACCAAAGATTACCACTGCAAGTTTACAAAATACAAATGAACATTGCAGACTCAAAATAAAAATGTATTTTATTTACTGATGAGCATAATTAAGAAAAAGCACATTTTAATCACCCAGGAATACAATCTCTGCATTCAACCCATCTGTGGCAATGTACAAAAACATTACCACAGGTGATCAGGTGGTGAGAATGCACACCCAAATACTGGGGAGCAATTGAAGGTTGGACCTTGATCAAGGACACATCAGTTGTAAAATCTAGCTGCCTATTATTACAATTTCATATACTTTTACTAAAATAACTTTTATTACTTAATCATCTTATACAATTGTACTATTACAATATTACTATTACAGTTATAGTACTATTACAAGGTACAGGATTTCTGTAAGAAAACACTACAGGAATACTTTATCATATATATATATATATATATATATATATATATATATATATATATGATCAAATTATTTCTGTAGTGGTGTTTTATCTGTAATCCATCAGCTGTAGTTGTTATAATAGAATAATGATTTTAATGAGACATTATGAGACAATCAAAAGCTAAGATAACTGTAATGTAAGCAGAATGTCTGCTGGAAACAGTCCTGTTTAATAACTGATAACAGGATCAATCTGTGATGAATCAGTACATTTGCTCCTTTTCCTAAATCAGGTAGAATGAAGGGAATGAGCCACAGGAGACAGTCCAGTGTAAACTGGGAGTGCAGTCGGGGTCGTTTTCTGACTTAAACTGACGATAAGAATCTGCTGTGAGTCTCCGAAAACACATCAGCGCCAGTAACGAACGGGACCCCTAACAAAACCTTTCCCAGCGTCTTCACCCGGGATCAGTGTGGGACGTGAGACGAGAGCGGGTGAGGTATCTGAGGAGCTATAACGACAGATATTAGAGTATGAACTTTAACACGCTCACCTCTCTCCCTGCCTGCCCGGCGCTGTTTGTTGACTATGAGCGCTTCTGGGTAATGTAGTTTTACAGGGGGTTTAAGAACTACACGCTTACGGGGCACTCTGGTACCTGTAGTTCAGCCAAATTATTATTATTATTTATTATTATTATTATTATTATTATTATTATTATTATTAATAATAATAATAATAATAATAATAATATTACTATTATTATTATCACTGCTGTTATTATTATTATCACTGCTGTTATTATTGTTATTATTATTATTATTATTATTATTATTATTATTATTGTTGTTGTTGTTGTTGTTGTTGTTGCTGTGTGTGCATGCACGTTTACATTTTTTTAAATATTATATTATTATTATTATTATTATTAGTAGTAGTAGTAGTAGTAGTAGTAGAAGTAGTAGTAGCAGTATTGTTGTTGTTGTTGCTTTAATTAAATTATTTAAAAAAAATAACAATTGGTATACCAGTAAAGGGGTCACGGACACCCAAGGCTCATTGATGCTCATGAATACCCCACCTCACAACTTACTCAATGCCACTGTGTACCAGAAACACAAAGGTAGGTATGTGTGTGTGTGTGTGTGTGTGTGTGTGTGTGTGTGTGTGTGTGTGTGGTGAATATGATGAATACTATAACAGTTTATTTTGTGTGTGTGGTTTTGTTTTTCATTAATGTGTGTAAATGTGTTTCTTATTTAAAATGGTTTAACTCTGTCAAACGTGTTCTTTCACTTGTGTTTTTGTAAAACATTGTTAAATGAAATAAACAAAATTAAAGAAACTGCTCCTTTTTCTAGCGGCTGGTGGTAGATGACAGATTATTCCCATCTGTATGACTGTAATCCGATTCCGCCCCACTTCACTCTCCAATCCACTGGCGTCACTGGAGGATCTGATCCAGGCGTGAGTAACACCACCCAGAGTCATCCAACCGCGCAGCTGATCTCCTCTGTAACAGCTGAGGAACCTGTTATTCATCGTTGTAAATTAAGATATCCTTTCAGCTCAGAGCTAGATCACTTAACTACACCTGGACTGTCCCTGATGGGTTACTATCTAGATAATATCGTCGCTCCTCCAGATTTCTTTCACTCTTTGTCATTACTGAATCTGGCTGTGGGTCTTCACACTGTGTCAAGATTTCACTGCCGATGGAAATTCCCCAACATGAAACAATTAGAAAGCTTTGCCAGTCAGTGACAGGGTAGATGAAAGCACACCAGTGACAAAACAACAGACAATTCACTTCAATACAGTAAAATGATTACAAATAGCACAATTAACATTAATAATGCAATTACTACATACACACACTAAGAAAAAAAAAGCCCAGATTCCCTTGAAAGAGTAAAGCTTGGGTGTGCACTACTGAATTACAATAAAGTGCACAATCATGTAGCCATGTTTTTATGTAGCAGTTAAGGTACTATTATTTACCAGAAATGTAATACTGTACCTTTGAGGACACATTTATAACAGATGTACAAAATGGTACTTACATCATTAGTGTGCATTATTACAGACTGCTCTGTACACTTTATCTACAGGACCAAACTCCATTTTCGTCTCTGCCTTCACTCCGTCCCTTTGCCGTCCCATGAATGCTATGCATTCATTCATGAACGTATATTAAAGATAAACGTGCATGCAGACACAGAGGAACCTGGGCTCCACCTTGAACCGACACCAGGGGCCAGTGAGCCCACGTGCACTCCATCCCTGCCGGTTCAGGGGATTGAACCTGAAACCTTCCGGCGTGTTAGTTTCATACAGCCTGTGTTTGTGCTGCTGTTGGGATTCTTGAAAAGCTCGGCGGCTCTAATGGTCTGTGAGGTGTTGGGAGGTTTCTGGGGGACCGTCTGGTGCTGGAGACAGAGCGCTGAGCGCGGTGCGTGTCAGGGGGGCGTTACGATCGTGATCGACGAGATCGTCGCTCGATTAACACGGAGGCTCGGCTGAAGTCGCTCTGCTCTTTCACCATTGCAACTTTTGCAGGCAGTCGGCGCGCAGACATGCTGACCGCGGGCTGAAGCGCAGCTCCGTGCGGCTGAGGAGCTGAGGAGCCGAGGAGCCGAGCAGCCTGCTCCGTGGACGCGTTCTTCTCCTCTCTCCTCCCGATGAACCGGGCTCGTAATGCAGGAGACAGCGGCGACTCTGTCCGCGGCGCAAGATGGCAGATTTTTATTGAGTTGTGAACTGAAACATCTCGTCCTTTCTTGCCATGAATAACAGAAACTCTTGCACCGATGGCCCCTGTATACGAAGGTGAGGCTGCTGCCCCCCGCGCGCGCGTCTCCGACGGTTGTTTCACTTGTGCCTTCATGCAACACCGTGGTCTTGTTTGGCAGCGCTGTAACACGCTTATTAACACCGCACACAGGCTGCATTAATGCCTCTGTAGGGCAAATGGGGCTGATAGTGTGGTGCCAGGGGCACTTTAGTGAAAACAGATTGATTGCATTGCTTTTAACCATTTAAACCTTAACCAGAGGCTGCAATCCAGCACCACAACACATTATATTAGGCACATAAGCAGTGGATCATCGTGCAGACTCGGTCACAGGTCCTGCAGTCGCTCAGTTAGTTATGAAATATGTCCTGACAGTAATGCTGGAGAGTGAGCCTAGGGTTCGGGGTTAAGCTGGCTGGGGAAGTGCTGTTTTGGACTGTTTTTATGCTCTGCTGGTTCCCTGGCTGAAGGTGTTGTTTTTTTAGAGCAGATGTTTCGTTTAGAGGGGGAGAGTGTGAAAACTGGATCTCCATAAATCAAGCACTCTGTGGTGCCTCACTAGGGGTCTAGGTGATTAAAGCCGGTCCGGAACGGGAAGATCCGCTCCGAGTTTTTGTGTCGACTCCATGTGCCGCGCTGCAGCAGAGGGTCCTGCCTGGCGGTGGGAGCAAAATCCCGGAGGTTTAGATCCGGGAACCGAATCGCGCACCCCTATGAAATACACACAGCTCTCGTTTTGCTTTTATGCGTCAGTCAGAAGAAGTGCAGTCAGTGTCCTGCTGCAGTACTATGTGTGAGCTATGGGTGACTAATCCCACAGCAAAATGGCACAGTGTTTAAGCAGCTCACAGCTGTACTCTAACCTATATTAGGTAGTTAAATGTGTGTGTGTGTGTGTGTGTGTACTGTGGATCAGTAGCTGTATGTGTGTGTATTATTGATCCAATAGACTGGCTGCTTGTAACCTGGCTAAGGTATTATCATTAGGTTGTTCTTCACACACACAGCACTTCACTGAGATTTCTAGCAACATCCTAACCCTGATAACATGCCCATGTGGGGCCTGGATGTGGAGCCCACCTGGGCATTGGAAAGTTTTGTGCTTTGTCCATATGTGGTCCCATGCTGGCCACACATATGGATGCCCACCAGGGTCCCTGATGGGACCAGAAGAGGGCAAACATGATTAAAAATCCCACTCTGAGCCCATGCACACCTGGAAGCCACCTATGTTCGCCCCATATGAGCATGTTGGCTGGGAGCTTAGGTTGATATGATTTATTAGTATTTTGGACTGACCAAAAAGTCACCATGGTTAGTAGTGAAGATATTGTAAACTCTTAACTGCTGAATATTTTCGAGGACACAGTTTTGGTTTTGGAGAATGCTGTCAGTGTCATACAGCACTAGAAACAGTAATAATACAGTAATAATACTCTGAATCCTTGTACAGGAGAGGCATTTGTGATGGGAAATGTTAACACTGCATTGTTTAAGTGTATGTGTATATTATATATACATAAATAATTGTACTGTCTGAAATGTTTATTTTTGCTGTCAGTTGAACATGGACATCTTGATTGATTCCCTTTCACCCCCCCTGCTGGTGGCAAAGAGAACAGCATGTCAGCTCCGGGAGTGCCTTACAGTTTTCAGGTTTTGTCTTGTGTATTTCTAATCAGCACAACATAACACACACTTTATTGTCACAAGACATGTGCGTGAAAGTCTTTAAAGGAGGAAAGCAAAAGAAAATCAGCTGTCTTACTGCCTTGATTTTGTCATCTGCCTTTCACGGCACTGATGTATAATTAAAGCACGACTGCGCTGTAGGGTGCCACTGTGTTGGACGTTGAAGCCCTGATGCAATAGAGTGATAGACTGATTAGAAGTCGCTGCTTTGAATCTGGAGACAATAAAGGGCTCAGAGGCCATCACCCTTTGACACTCATCACAGCCATCAGCGATCAAGCTTGCAGTGACACTTATGGAGAGGGAGAGAGGAGGAGAGAGAGTGCAGGCCATGAAGTCACATGCAGAACCCACTTGACTCATTTTCCTTAAGAAATGATGAGCCGGGTTTAGCTACGGGAATTGCCTGGGCGGTGGAGTTAACTGACACTAAAACTGAAATTAGACTGCCCAATTACAGATAATTATATGGTGGTTCTCTGTTTGACAAGACAAGAGTTCATCTGAGTTTTAACAGTTTTGTAAGCAGGTATGATGATTTATAATTCACTATATAGACAAAAGTATTGGGACACCTGCTCATTTGTTATTTCTTCCTAAATGAAGGCTAGTTAAGAGTTTATCCTGCTTTTGTTAGTGTGTCCACTACTGTCCAGGGAAGACTTTCTGCTAGATTTTGGAGAATTGCTGTGAGGATTTGATTGCATTTAAGGACAATGTTAGTGTTAGTGAGGACAGGATGTTTTATGATTACCACCAATGCCATCCCCATTCCCATCCCCATCTCCCCCGTTGATGATATGTAATGGTTATTGTAATAAATTATGTCAGAGTGTATTTTTCTGGGCATGTCATGGATATTGTCAGTACTTAACATTCACTGAGCCATTGGATTTATCAAAGAGATCATAGTTAGCCTTGTTTAACTTGATTCTAGTGACCATGGAATAAAGACATTTATAGTATTATACAGTATTTTCTTAATCATTGTATTAATATGGTTTTATGATTAAGGTAAACAAAAAGTGTGACTATATATTTCATGATATATATTTTCTGCACTGCAAAAAATGTTTGAATAACACTGATTATCTGAGAAACTGACAAATCTTAGGATCGGACATGGGCCTAACTGTATGAGGGTCAAACCATCTGGCAGACTTGTATGGTGTAACTGGTATGAAGTGGTCAGCACCTACCAAAGTTGTTCCATGAAAAGACAACGGTAAATTAGTGAGTCAGGGACAACCAAGGGTTATTGATGCTCATGGAGGCCCCACTTCTCAGCTTACAGGATTAAACAGATTTGCTGCTACAGATATCACAGGACACCTTCAGGGGTCTTGTAGAGTCCATGTCTTGATGGGTCAGAGCTGTTTTAGTGGCACCACCTGGACCTTCACACTAGGCTGTTTTCCCCCTCAGCATTCTTCTCTGTCTACCATAATATGGGATAAATGTCTTGTATAAGTGAATGTTTTGAGTTGAGGACCAGTGAGCTCATGTAATGTTTATGAGATTTGACACAGTAGTGTAACATTTTTCAAACACAGCATTCCTGAGAAGATCTGCTAGTCTGCTCTAAAGGGGGTTTTGGATTATACCATTGCTGCTGATCCTTCAAGCTGAATCGAAGGGCAATGATACCCATTTAACAACACATGTAAAGATCACTTTATAAGACTGTATTATATTATACGGAGTTAATGTATCTCCTTTGTTGCCTCCAGGAATATGCTAGACTAGACGTTTACTGGAATGTTATTAACCTTATTCAGAACCTTTAGGACGTTTTAGGTAGTATGTGTATGAGAATGGTTGTTAAGCTTATTAAGGCCAAATGAGAAGCTCTTAGCTTGTTATGCGGTTGTTTGAAAACATCTAGATTGTTCATTTACTGGAGGCCTGGTGTTAAAATCATGCTGCTTCTCATATTTGTCTTTTTAAGACAGCTGCTGCTTAATTGCTTTGCTTTTTAAATAAAGGCTGTGCTGATGTGTGGTTTGAGAGCTGTGTTGCTGCTTCTCTTTAGCACTGAGGTTTGTGTGTGTGGAGAATTGTGGTGGAGGCTCAGTGTTCTGGCTCTTGCAGGCAAGACACACCAGTAATCTGGGACCACAGTGGCCTGGGAGTCTGACCTCATAACCTATGCTGACATGTTGATTAATGCCTGGTGGGAGGGGTACCAAAGGACATGCCGTAATCTGTAGGAAAGGGAATATTGGTAAGGCTAGGTGTACAGCTATGGGATAAGGGGTTCAGAGGCAGAGACTAGGTCCGAAACTGCACTCCATTCACTTTACAGCCCACTCTTTTGCCTGCTTAATGTTTTATAGTGATGTTTTAAAAACATACTGGCCAGTGTGCATATTATGCAGTTGTAAAATGCAACAGTGCACCACACTAGCTAGTGTATAAACGTATTTTAGCAGCTGCGGAATACCCAGTGTACCAAATCTACCATATACCACAGTAACATAGTTCAGGATCATGCTTCCTATTTTACAGTGGAGTTAATAGGGCACCTTGAGAGCAGGGGTCGATATTGGATGTTGCCTGGAGCACCTAGGGAAAACATTTCACATTTTGGCTGCTAAAGCTGCAGATCTTGTGGTTGAGGTGACCAGCATGGCATGAGATTTTTAGTGTATAATAGGCACTTTTCAGCCAATTGTAGAAGATCAAGATCAAGATGCTTTGAAGCTTGCTGCAATGAATTTCAGAAAATGACTGAAATTTGATTCAAACAGTTCATTATTTCTACATAAATACTGTACAGTAGATTGCTTCAACTCCACCTGGCCCCAGTTTCCCAAAAGCATCTTAACGTAAAGCTCATCTTAACAATTTGAGAGAGTGTGCAATGTGATGCTCACTCGACCATTTAGGATATCGTCTTTGTGTAATGCTTTATTTGGAGCTGTCCTGCAGAACATCACAAAGGCCTTTCGATTGACGTACTTTTGGTAGCAATTGTAATCATGTATTGCATTCATATGATGTATTTGAATCAAGTCTTTTTTTTAGTGTTGTCAGATTAAGAGGTCTTGTGTTTGTGTAATAACCAGTTCTCAAAGGCTCGTCTTTTCCTCAGAGTGTGGATTAAGACACAGGCGTCTTGATCTCTGTGTTCTAATAATGAAGTGTTCTATGTGGGCTGTTTAAAAATATATATGTTTCTCTGTATTCCTCCTCAGTTTGGCCTTGTTTTTGGCTCCTCTCCTGCACCCTTCAGTAATCTTTCTTGTCATAGGCTTCGGAAACCCCCTCTCAGCTGTCTCAGGCTGTTGTTTTGGGCCTTGCAACTGAAATCTCCTGAATTGACATTAGCTAAGATTCAAGGCACATCCAAGGCCTTCGCTCCAGTTACCCTTTGTGGAACGCTGCAGGAAAATCCCAAAGGTTTCGAGGTTGTATCATGCATTTGTTTTGAGAAGATACTATGTTAAGTGTGCAGGACAACAATGAAGCTTCTGCAGCATAGATGTTCCTTTATATCTGCTTACCTATCTAATCTAGTATGACTGTCTGTACCATTTTTCTTCTCTAAGCACTGGAACCTAATGAACATCAGTGAGTGATCTTTCCAGAACACCTTAAAGGCATTTTTGGCTGTAGAAAATGGGCAATGCTGCAGCCACGGCAAGTGTGATTAGGCTGTCCACATCTCACTTTATGTCCCTTTGAAGGCTGAAGGATATCTGAGCCTTCAGATGTTTGAGGGGAAATGGCTCACAGGTGTGTGCGGTCGCACTGTGGCGGGCAGATGGGGGGTTGTGTCCTACTGACAGACACTAAGAAGACAGGGAGAGAAGACTTTTTTGCCCGCACCTCTGCATACCGCTGCCTTCCATAACAGGATGTTGCTCAGCGAAAGGCCCGCAGGCCATGAGATGCATTTGCATGAATATGTGAGGCAGAGTAGACACTGTATTGTTTTGTACTGCAGTTTTAATTAAGCACGGTGCTCTATGCTGGCGCAAGCCATCCACGGATCGCTTGTTCTCATTAGCGTTAGAGGAGGTATTGTTGTCTGTGCAGCAGATTAGAACAAAACAGATCTGCTTGCAGATTAACAGACAAATATTTGCCCACACCTACCTTTGAGTCATACCTAGCACATCCCACCCTGTGCACTTTTTGCAGCTCGACAGGCAGGCGGACACCCCTGGTGCAGAAGAGTTCAGCATTGCTCTGCAGTCATGCAGAAAGACAAAAGGATCCAGCCAACCTCGAGCTGCTTTTGTCTGTTTTTTAACCCCCTTGAACCCTAATGGACAGTTTTTGGGGGTTTTTATTGCCAAGTAAGTCACATTATTAACCCTTTAAAGCCTAAAGGCATGTATGTGGGGCCATACTTCAATTCATTACCCTCTTTTAAAAGGGTTATTCAGTGCTTCATTTGTAAATGCAATGGTTCTGTAGCATTTGAGTGTTTAAATGCTTTGTCCGATTCTTCACACCAGCTTTTGTAGATGATTCTCACTATTGTTATCATATAATGTTTCTGAATAATAGTAGTTATTGAGTAATCAATAGTTACTAAATCATTTCTTCTCACTAAATAATTGATTGTTACTGAATAATTTAAGGTCACTGAGTAAATAGTAGTCCTTGAGTAATTAGAAGTTATTAATTGATTAGTAGTCACTAAGTAATTTGTACCTACTAATTAATTGGTAGTTACTGAGTAAATAGTAGCTATTGAGTAATTGTTATTTACTAATTATTTGAAACTACTAAGTAATGGGTTATAATTAAGTAATTAGTTGTATTTGAGTGATTATTAGTTATGAAATTATTTGTATTTACTGAGTATTAGTAGTTACTGAATAATCAGTGATTACTGAGTATCAAGAAGTTTTGAGCAACAAATATTTACTAAACATTTACTAGTAATAAATAAATTGAGTAATAAATATTTAGTAATAATATAAATTAAATCTACTAAATAACTTATTATTGAGAAATTAGTAGTTATTGAGTTGTTAGTACTTCCTAAATATTTGTAGCTACTAAATAATTGGTATTTTACTGAGTAATATATAGTTAATGAGGAATTTGTATTTACTAAATATTTGAAATTAGTAAACAATTTGGTATTTACTAAGTAGTTATTGAGCAATAAAAGTTCTGTTGAAGAACTACTTACTAATTAGAGCTCTGTGGAGTCATGATGTTTTTAAGGCATGTTAGAAATGCATTTCTATTTTACAGTGTCAGAGTAGAATATCTTATTGAACCTGAATGATGTGTTTTGCTACACACTATCTGGAACTAAATTCTGGAGGGTGGTAGTTTTGAATTGATGACTTTATACCTATGTTTGTTTCTATAAAGGAACAGTTTTGCAACTGGATCTCTTTAACAATAAAATTCTTTATAGAACCAAAATAGTTTTTTTTTCTGGGGCCCCTCAAAGAACCATTTCTAGCACCTTTATGTATGGGCAGCTACCTGGCTGGCATAGATCTCCACTCCTTTAGAGAAGAAGCCAGTAAGTGTGGACAGGCGGAATGGGATACAGCAAAGGAATATGAGGGAGGGGAAAGCAAGCATGAAAGTGATCTTTTAAGACTAGCTCTAATGCCCTCCCCCCCTTTTTAGCTTATTCCTCCTGGTCTGGTGGTAGTGCTTTCTTTTCTGTCCAGGGTGTGGGGGTCCGCACTGGCATGTTCCCTTTGATCAGATATGAGAGGATGGGTTCATGCTGGGGTCTCTCTCCGCCGCATTGTTCCACCAGCCTGGGGGAAATGAAAGGGGGCTTTGCTGCAGCCGGATTTGTTGGGCTATAATCACATGGCAATTACTCCTTCATGAAGGGCACCATTCATTCTGCCTTCACACCTATAGTTACTGCCACCGGGACTCATATCAGCAGCCACTGACTGATGGAATGTAAACAGCACGGTGCAATACACAATCCCTGCTTCGTACAAAAGGGCTGCTGTTAACGGTAGTAAAATGCGGGGCTTTGAGATGCGCCATGGTTCACGTTGCCTTTGGTCTGAGGAATGCCCCTGTTCTACCCTCACATCTGTAGCTCCTAAATGTGCTTGAATTACCCGCTTTAACTCCGAGGAGGGGTTGACTGGACAGTCTTCTCTCTGTCTCAATTCAAAATCAGAGTCAACTTCATTGTCATTCTTTCTCACCACAGAAGAACTGAGCGAAGACCTGAATGCAGTTTCTCCAGGATGGTGCTGCATCTAACACAGTGCTGCAGCAGACAACCAGCCAATACTCATAATAAATAAGATTAATACATTTCAAATAAGCTATTAGGCACAGAATAGACAGTAGACAGAGTTTAGGTCCTCAAAGGTGCATTCACGGGCTGTTTTTCCTAATACCTGTACCTCTCATGTGTCACGAAAACAGCTCTGGCTCATTGAGACATGGCCTCCATACCTGTGAAGGTGTCCTGTGGTACCTTGTACCAAGACATTAGCAGCAGATCCTTTCAGTCCTGTAAGTTGTAAGATGAAGCATCAGAGGTTTGCATCAGTGAGCCTTGTGTGCTCATTTTGTCTGGCCTTTGAGGACCTTTGGTAGGAACTGACCACTGCATACTGGCAACACCCTACAAGACCAGTCTGATGTTTCAGAGATGTTCTGACTCAGTTATCTAGCCAATATAGCTTGATTATTGTCAAAGGGATCACAGATTCTTATGTTTGCCCATTTGTCCTGCTTTCGACACATGACCGTGTGTGAAAATCCCACCCCTTCACAGGTAACACTTTATCTGTAGTGGTTTTAATGTTATGGCTAATCTGGATAACTACAGAATGAAAATGCTCTTTCCATATCCATATCTTCATGTTGGTGTTCTGTCTGTGATATTCTATCAGTTGCCTGCATTTGAGCACTAAAGTGGCTGGTCAGCAGAGATTTCACGTGTTTACTTACAGACAGCTTGATGTGCAGATTCTGAGCCTGGGGATGGCTTGTTTACGTGTGTGTGTGTGTGTGTGTGTGTGTGTGTGTGTGTGTGTGTGTGTGTGTGTGTGTGTGTGTGTGTGTGTGTGTGTGTGTGCAGACGATAGGATGGAAATGCTGGCTGGACTGGCTCATAGTGCTTTTGTTGCTCTTTCAGCACCCCACAAACCCCCCCCCGCACCCTTGCCAGGCCAGCTTGTTTGCAGGCCTGTTTGTCCATACCATAAATCCTATTGTTTCCACAATATCCCTGTGGCTCAGTCCATTCGGCATGGCCAGGCACCATCAGAACAGCAACACAGCTTTACTGGGAAGTCCAATTTAATATCAAACACATCAGATTACCTTCACACACGTGCTGCACTGAGTTATCCTTCAGTTTCCCCTATTACTGTCCTGGAAGATGTTGTTGAAACACAAAGTTCAGTTGTAGCCTCAGGGCATGGCATAGACAGTCTTTTTAAACACCCTTTTGACTACTAAATGGGATAACTGTTCACGCAATGATGGACACACTCCGAGTGGAGGTGCAGTGGTGTTAGATAGGGGTGTTAACTGTGTATGTCAGCAGCAAGAAAGAGCAAACAAGCTGCAGAGATGAATAATTTGATCAAGTAAATAAGATTTAAAGAACCTAGTTTTACTTTGTGGAAGTGGTCTTATAATGTTACATCTGGGTTAGTTTTATCACAGTAAAGCAGTGTGTCATAATGTTACATTCCTTTAGCCAGTATATATTTAAGTATCCAGTTAAGTAAATTGAGAATAATAATAGTGGTAATTCAGAGATTGAGCAGTGGAGTTTGGGTGTATGATTTAAACAAATCCTATGCTTCATAATGTCCTAACCTAACCTTGCTAACACATTAAGGTAATATTCGAATGTACATATCACTGCACAATACAATGTGATGCCATATGATACGATGCAGTGCATCACAATATGATACATCATATAATGATACAATATATGATGTGATGCAATATGATATAATACAATTCGATATGACATAATGCAAGTTGATCCAATGTGACAGGATGCAGCATGATGCCACACTATATGCTGTGATATTATACAACATATGATACAATGATAAATATAGTACAACACAGCATGAAGTAATACGATACAATTGGATGTGAAGTGATACAACGTGATATGATACAAAAGGATGCAGTACGATATGATAGAATATGTTATGACAATGTGCAAAACTATGATATGTGTATTTACAAGATAATGTGATATGATAACAGAAACAATACAATATGATGCAACATTATACTGTAAGATGTAATGTGAAAAAAGATACAGTGCAGGTTGTTGTATCGTTACACTAATGAACAAGAGAGGGTGGTATTTTCACGACAGATTCATTTTTGATTAGTGATGATTATTGATCTGCAGCCTCCGACCTGAGTAACAAGATTCAAATTGAAGTCACTCTGGATTAGAACATCAGCCAAAAGTCCTGCGGCCTGGCCTTGGCCACTTTGGGCGAGTCGCCTCGCGAAAAATATAAGCAACTGATTCCAATTTGCTCCTGGTTAATGGAATTGCCTGTTTCATTTCCAGAGTTCTTCTAACCTCATTTCTTTTATACTAATTAATGCACCTGCTTTACCATAAGTAAGAACAGTATAAATGAGTCAAGGCTTGTTCAGTCCTTTCCAGTCAACAGATTTGTTTTATTCCCTGTGATGTCAAGGCTCCCTCTTCCCTTGGCCCTGTGATGGATATGTTGGGCCTTGTGTGTGTTTCTATGTTTGTGTGTGAGTGTATGTGCTTGTGTGTAACTGTGTATGAGCTGCAGAAAGGTAACGCTCCACACAAACAGTACTGGAGGGGGTTCTTTTCCTCTCGGTCACCCAGGCTGAGTGTGGGCCCTTCACAGATGGTTGCAGGTAGCGTGACACACTTGGCTGATAACCAAAGGACTTCAAAGCTCAGACGGACAGAGCAGAGCGGAGAAGAGTGGAGCGGAGCGCAGCAGAACGGTCTGTCTGCCCCATTTCTGTTGTGTGCCAGGAGGGAGCGAGACAACTTAATGGTGCTTCCAAGAGAGTGGAGCAGTCAAGAGCTGGACATACATGTCTCGAATCTTGTGGCAGCGCTTTACTATTACCCCACACACACATTTTGGTATGTATTATTTGTTATTGTGATATAGGCCTCCAACAAAACCACCATCATAGGGGGTCAAGCAAGCATGATATTAAACACTCTATGATTTTAACACTAAGCTGCTTTTGGGAAACTGGGAAAAAACAGTAACAAGCATGGATGTGACTTCTGTCAGAGTTGCTTGTTGGTTTGCACAGACATTTCTTCCCTGATCATGATCATTACCACCCACTGTGCTGTCCACCGTGGGTGGTAATGCCTTTTATGTTGTATTCCCTGTACATTCATGACACTTTGGAATGAGGAATCTTCAGAAATGGAATATCCCACCCTTCCCATATTTCACATCACCCAGCCATGAGCACACTGCCCAGTGTTCAGCCTCACTCACAAGAAAACACCTCAAATCTTAAACAGTTGTGTGTGTTCCCAAGCAATCCCCTCATGTGCACTTTATTTCGTTTATGGTTAATGTAAATAATCAGGAATGTGATCAACTGTGTGTGTCCTTATAGAGAACATGTGATCAGTCCTGGATAATTGGATTTGAAGTGGGACACTGGAAACACATCAGCATACAGGAAAACAGTGTGATCCCATTTGTAGGCCAATGCTGCTATAAATGAACGTGTTCTGAGGGCCGCGTAGGGTTCAAGAGACGGTGGTTCTGCGTTCGGTTTTAATGTATGAAGTAGACTTTTGCTCTTCATTACTAGGCCTGTGGCACTCCTCTTTGACCGCACATTGAACTGACCCATCTTTCCAACCCAGACCTGACAGAGAGAGAGGTGGGGGTGCAGTTTTCTGGGCGAATGAACCATAGGTTAATAATTGATCTGGACATTGTTGGTGTAAATATGCGAATGTGTGAGTGTATTTGTGAGTGAGTGATTAAATATAATCAATCAACCCCCCACACACACACTGCTCCTTGTTTTCTACCCTTCTTTTCTTCTTAGTCTGTCTTTGTTTTGAATATCTACAGCCTCTCTCTTATTTCCTCCACTCTCCTGTCTCTCTCTCTCTCTCTCTCTCTCTCTCTCTCTCTCTATCCCTCTCCCTCTTGCTCTCAGTCTCTCAGAGAAAGGGCATGTGATGACCTTTTGTTACAGTAGCGTGGCCTTTGCTGTCTCAGAGTTTGTTGTTTTTACCTGGCAAACTGGAGGAATGAGAGCTGGAGAGACCGTGGGATCTGGGGTTCAGGGACAGTGTATGTGCATGTGTGTGTGTGTGACTGAAATCTGCAGTTCTCTTGTCACCTATGTTCTTCCTGTGAGCTGATAAGACATACAGAGCTATTATTGGACACTGAGCCTACACACACACACACACACACACACACACACACACACACACACACACACACACACACACACACACACACACACGCATATATATATATCAGCATGCACAGGGAAGTCCAGAGTATATTTACACAGAATATTGTGAGAAGGACTGGGTTCACATTCATTATCTTACAGCTTCCAGTTTTAACTTCTTATATTTTAAAATAAAAGCGTAATATGCATTTCAACACCAGGGCTCCTTATCTGGACAGAAGGTGTTTATTTAGTCAGCAAAACATACAAACATTCATACTAAAATGTAATGGTTTTAATTAAAAAAAACTCTTAGGTACCTAAATCTTCTGTACAGTGCTGTTTATGAAACAGTGCTGACAGTTACCCTCTTCCACTACTAAACACCTAAACCACTTACAGTCTATCAGGACCTGGACCTGTAAGGATATGTGTAGAAACCTTTGTAAAAGACACACCAAGGAAAATCAACACAGTAGCATAGAAACTCCATTGCCAGCTAGTGTATTGATGATGCAAATGCTGACTGATGCAGAGACACCAACACATAAGTGTAAACTCTCAGAACTGCTTAGGCTACTTGCTCAGACACTGTATTTTTCAATGCAAATGCACAAATTGACCGTAACAAGAGTGAAAAGGGCTCATTTTGGTTTTAGTTTTGGTTCCAGGCTCTTATTTTGTAAGTTTCTGCTCCCATAGCTGTGGAAGACTCCAGCTCCACACCCTCAAAGCCAGCAGTGTGTGTGGAAGCTTAAACACCAGACGCATGCCATTAATAATGAATGCGTGCCCTCGCTCTGCCTCTACAGTGTGATTGACATGTTAAAAGGGTGGGACAGAGACCCACTGCCATGTGGAGAGAGAGACAGAGAGAGACATAGTGAGAAAGGTAGAGAGGTGAGAGAAGGAGAGGGTGAGAGAAAGAGAGGGTGACAGGGACAGATAGATGAAAAGAGATAAGAGAGAAAGAAATAGAGATGGAGGCAGAGAGGTAGAGAGAAACAGATATATAGAGAAAAGGGAAGTGGTGAGAGGGAGAGAAGCATACATAAAGAAAGAAATGAACAAAGGATTGAAATAAATATAATAATTTATTCATTTATTTTAATTTGTTCATTACTTTTTCATTATTAATATTAATCATTCTATTATGTGCTTTGGAAACAATTGATATTTACAATTCATAAAGCTATTTGAATTTGAAAGGGGGAGAAAGGAAGCAGGAGAGTGAGAGACAGAGAGGGATGGAAAGAGATGGATGCAGATGCAAAAAGACATACATGGATAGAAAGAGAGAGATGGAAAGAATCAGGTTGTCTGAGTCATATAGAGAGAAAATCGGAGACAAAGAGATAGTCAGAGAAAGAGAGAGCGAGAATCAGAGTGGGGGAGAGAAACAGAGAGAGAGGAAGAGAACCAGAGAGAGAATCAAAGAGAGGGGAGAGAAAGAGAGAGAGAGAATTAGAGAGAGAGGAAGAGATTTAGAGGGAGAGAATCAGAGATTGAGTGAATCAGAGAGGGAGATGGGGCTAAGAGAGAGAGAGAGAGAGAGAGAGAGAGAGAGAGAATCAGAGAGAGGGAGAATCGGAGGGAGAGAATCAGAGAGACACACACATTGAACTGAAGATGAGGTAATGAAACACTGAAGTTCTTTAGTGAAGAAGAGTGCAGTTTTGGAGGTTCCACCATGGGTGTGTGTGTGTG
>CM067508.1:24860739-24905739 GCA_034509495.1 Acestrorhynchus altus
ATTTAAAATTATCGCCTCAGCCTGTATCACTCTGTTTATCTCTTGTTAGGCTTTACGATATCGATTTACGGCCTCGCTCTAACAGCATAGTTGCACATTACTTTGCCATCATAACTTATACAACCATAATTCTTTATCATTAGGAAAAGTTGTTGGTTGTATTTAGTGTATATATAGTATTTTGTACCTAAAAGGGTTTTTGATCTGTAAAAATAATACTCTTTTTGGTGCTCAATAGAAGCATTTTAGAAAAGGTTGTCTAACTATTCACATAAGGCAGGTCTTGAGGAAAGACCAGACAAAGAACCCTCTAAACATTCTTACAGTTCTTTGAGTTGCTGTAGTTCAATGGAATGTTGCCTTTTCTAAAACCCCTTCAACATCCCCCCTATTTAAAGGTTGGTTACATTAGGTTTTCTTATCGATAGACCTCTAATTGGAGCTGTGCTGTACACAGAAAAAGCTGCCTTGTCATGATGTGTGTGTTTCACAGAGAGGAAAATGGGGTGCGATTAGCTGTTTATCTGGGTGGTTTTCTCTCGAACAGGCTTTGTGTAAAGATTATGCTTCACAGGAAACACAGCCTTGGCCAGCGTTTGGAAAATGTCCCTCAGAAATCCTCAGTAGAGCAGCTGTAAGGAACTTACGGCAAAGGGGAAAAATGACTGATTTGAGTGTTGTTTAGTTCAACAATACAAGAGCTTTTTTTTAGGGTTCTTTTAGCAAATGTTTGTTATGGAATCAGATGTGCTTCTTTAATGACATCACCATTTGTAACATTGCTTTGGATCCTACATTACCTTGAGCATTAGAACATCAAGATTTGCATCTGTTCTGGCTATACATGTCAAGGTGTGTGTGTGTGTGTGTGTGTGTGTGTGTGTGTGTGTGTGTGTGTGTGTGTGTGTGTATGTGTGATTCTCTTTTCATCTTAGCCTGGTTTGGCTCTGGTGTAGTGACTCTGTGGTTAGAGTCTGGCAGGCAGTTCAGATTGTGCTCTTTGAAGTGCCACCCTGCACAGCAAAACCTGCAACACACACACTCACACAAATGCACACACACATAAAAGCTTCCGTACAGACACTTAAACACCAATGCATGTAAACAGCTCATAGATTGGTATCTATAAAGCAACGCATAATAACTTAATAGGAGACAGCAGCTATAAACTGTGCTACAATCATGATGTCTATGCCTGTTTAACCCTCAAACACATAGAGCACAAGTCCTGTTTCAGACCCTCACATTGTAAACTCACTACACTTTATTACGTGGAACCTGATGTGGTCTGCTGCTGTTGTAGCTCATCCACCTTACAGTTGGTCTTGTTGTTCATTCTCATTTTGAGTTGCTTTTCTGGAAGCTCCAGCTAGACTAACCGTTCTGCAGTGACCACCTGCAGACGATATACACGAGGAGACTGGTCCCTGGTCCAAATATGAATGGGACTCTGTTTATGGGTAAAGTTGAAAATGATGTTTTTAGTACATTATTATTATTCATGATGTTTTTATCAGATTTCATCAGTGTTTTAATCTGTTTTAGAAATGATAATCGGATCTTTAGGTTTGAGTGTTTTGGTCTCTGCCTATTCATTGAGATTGTATCCTTGTCTTTTATGACTGGGAAGAACCTCCTGGTGGCTTTGTAAAGGTTCCGAGTGAACAGACTTACCTTAAAGGACTTTGCTGATGCTCACTGGATTTGTTTTCTTTATTACAGTAACTCTAGAGAGTGCTGTGCTGAGTATCCCTGAAGATCAGCAGTTCTAGAAATACTCTTCATCTAGAAATCATTGTATTACACTCAAAGTCAGTGTCATCACATTTTTACCATTCCGATGATCATTGCCTAAAACGGCTTCACCATTGGCTGATTAGAAAATTGAATGAATGAGTAGGTGTTCAGGTTTCTCTAAAAATTTGATTGGTGAGTGTATTTTCATAGTAGTTACAGAATAACAAGTTTGATGATTTTTGAATATTTGAATAGTATAGACTGTGTTTTTTTCCCTTCTAGATTTGCAAATACCTTCGGCCTCGGAGGACACTCAGAGGATCTGACCATGGTGATCCCTGTCAATTCAACAGTTGAATAAATAAAACAGGCCTCTCTAACAATGTTCTAATCGTTTGTGACTGATGTGCTGCACCTGCATGTACTTTTAGGCATTTAAAGTTGGAGTGTTTTTACTTTCCCTCAAAAGAAAATTCAGTTTTCATTAATTACATTTTAGATGACATTTCCTCATTTCTTCAGTAGTTATATTACCTCCATGTGTCAACATTGCTCAGATGATGATCAAATATGTTTAAATATGTTAAACACATAGGTTTGATGGGGTGTTCTTTTTTCCACATGACTGTAAATGGCGCAACTTGTTTTGCCCGTTTTAAATAGTTGAATAAGGAGTTAAATGTTTCCTCTGCCCATCCCTGAATGTATTGAAGATGTTAGGCGTGAAAGGGTTAAGCAATGGAAATTTGCTCTCTGAATGGTTGGAATAGTTCACATACAACGTCCAAGTGCCTCTTCCAGTGTTCTGGACTGATAACAGCAGAAATGGCTGTTTATGGTCCCACACACACAGCCTTGTGCTGGAACCCAGGTCCAGTCAGTCTGGCATGCTTGTCCTGCTACTCAGTCAGTCAGGCTGCGAATATTTATGCTGCTCCTTGTGAACTGGATGTTCTTGTGAGTTATGGAAAATGCTTGCATTAGTCACGCTGAGCTCGTAAAGTTCACATAAAGTCCTGGCGCAGACGCTGGCAGGACGTTAGCACTTTTACTGCCCTTGTGATTTCATTAATCAGAAATCCAGCGCAAACTTCCCGAGCGCCATTTCTGCCCTCACTGATGTGGTCCTTCCCTCATATGTGCTCTATGTTTGACACACATTCTCTCACGGGCAGTTGCACACACAGATACACATGACTTACACATGCACATGAAGGGCCCCCTCCACTTACAGTGCGCACACACACACACACACACACACACACACACAGGCCTGATAAAGCAGTCAGTAACAGGGTGTGCTGAGGGCACTGCTCTGTGTGACAGTATAGTGTTTGTTTTTCTTTCTCAGGGGCCGTTGGAACACATGTCAATGGCTTTAGCTGCTCTAGCCACAGCTGCTTGACCTGCTTGCCTCCTTTTGATTCGGCAACAGGAAGATCAGATACCGACCATATGTCACTACAGGAAGGCCTTAACATGTTTAAGTTAGTGCGTCTATGTTTGTGTGTGGGTGTGTGTGTGTATGTATGTGTGTGTGTGTGTGTGAGAGAGAGAGAGAGAGAGAGAAAGAGAGCAAGGGTGTCTTGCCTTAACCCAGTAATTACTTAGATAATTACACAGTTATTACATAACTAGATACACTGTATGTGTATGTTGTATCAACAGGTCTGCTTTTATTTACATAATTATATTCACACTGAGCTGACAAACAAAAATTATATTTTGTAATAATATGCAATATGTAAATAATATTTGGATGGGTCTGTTTCGACCAATAGAAATGTTAGAAATGCTCTAAAATTACTGTTAATGATTCGATAGACCTACGTACACAAGTCCTTAAAGTAGATAAGGAGACAGAAATCAAATAAATAAGAAAAAATATTACACCTGGCCATTTATTGATTGAGGAAAATGATCCATTGTTACATATAAAAGTCGGTGAACCTTTGACCGTATGTATCTGGTGTGACCCCTCTTGTGAAACAATAACTGCAACAGAACATTTCCGGTAACTGTTGATTAGTCTTGCACTAATTTTAGCACATTTTCCAGAAAACCAGTAAACCAACTTTAACTTTTACATGGGTGGGTTTCATCCCGTGAACTGATTTGTAGGTCCTTCCATAATGTGTCTGTTGGATTAAGGTCAAGAGTTTGATCCATAACATTAACATTACATTATGTAACCTTTCTTGTCAAACGTGTGTTTATGTTCACTGTGTTGCTGCAAGACCCACGTTCTTTTGAGATTCAGCTCACAGTCAAATTCTCTGACATTTTCCTTCCTCAAATTTTCTTCTGTGATTCAGAATTGAAGAAACATTTTTGTCTTTAGTTTAAGGTCACAAACTTACTGTGTGTGTGTGTGTGTGTGCGTGTGTGTGTGTGTGTGTGTTTGTCCATATACATTTATTATGCTTTTTTTTTCTTTTTTGGGGATCTGGCCAGGGTGATTCCAATCATTTTAACAATAAAGAGCAAACCAAACCGATGTCTACGGTCCTGCAGATGAAATGAGGTGTGATCTTGAATTATGATTGTTCAGTTCCAATCTGAGTGGTCATTTGTAAGGAAACACGCATGCACTGGAAGATCCAGTCTAGCCAGTACCTCCATTCAGTTGCTCCCGCTCCTCCTTATTCAGTAATCCCTGTCTGCCCTCATATTTGCAATATGTACCCTTCCAAGCTCTCCTGAGTGCTGAGGCCTGCATGTGAGCTCTGTGAGTGAGAGATACACACCGTTATGAACAAAGACAATAGCCACAGCTTCCCTGCCTCCGCTCTCTCAGGAATTATAGCGTTTCATTTGATGAGAAAAGGGAGGGGAGATGAGGCAGGGTGGTGGTAGAGGTGAACGGGGGTCCATTATACAGAGGAGAGGAGAGGAGGAGATGACAGGACAGAAAAGAACAAAAGGCTGAGGAGGGCAGCTTGGTGAAGTGGTGATGAATGCGCAAGAAAGCATGAAAAAAGATGGTTTAGGGAGTAGAAGGTTGAGGAGGGATTGTAGGATTTAAAGTGAATGCTGGGGGGAACACGGTGAGTAGAATAGTAAATAAAAGCTAGAGTTAGGTGAGCCTGGATGGGCGTAGATTAGAGGAACAGAGAGCTGAAACATAAATCATAAAGTGAATTCATAAAAATACACTCATAAAAAGATCAAGGTCACACTGCGTGATCGACATGAAGTGCCATAACAACCTTGGTGTTGGTCCAGCTTGGTCTAGATTGAATTAGAACTTAAGTGAGTTCTGCCTCCAGGTCAGATATTACAGTCATGAGGTATACAACTTTAAAGCTGATTAGCAACACTTCAGCAACCCTCAACAGCCAATGTTTCCTGACTCAGCATTAACTCTTGATGAAGCCACACAAACAAAACAAAGAGATGTACTATATGTCCAAATGTTTGTGGACATCCCATCTAATGAATGCATTCAGCCACTTTAAGTTTCACCCATTGCTGACACTGAATAGAATAGAATAGAATAGAATAGAATAGAATAGAACTTTATTAATCCCTTGGGAGGGTTCCTTCAGGGACTTTAAGGATGTGCAAATGCACACACTCATCTTGAATAGCCTCTGTAGAGAAGTACTGCCAATGTAATATGACTGTAGAGCAGATACAATGCCAGGCATATGCTTAAAAGGCAATGAAGGGGCTTCATCCAGTACTTACAGTTGAATTTAGTTTAGGGGAGTACTGTTGTCATGTTTGTCAGTGAATGCAATCAAATCCTCACAGCAATGCTCCAAAATGTAGTAGAAAGCCTCTCATAGACAGGAGAGACAGTTACTCTAACAAAAGCAGATTTAATACCCCTGTTTTTTTTGGAAGAAACATTAATGAATTAGCAGGTGTCCAAAAACATAGTATACATTATTAGTCCAAAGAACAATAGTGTTAATGGTGCAGGAAATGTCAGCTAATCTGGAGGTTCTGTAAAGAGCAATTAAACAAAGGTTCTTTTGGGAGTTCTCATTTTAGATTTGGTCTAACATTGAGTCATCAATCTTTGAGGATGATGATAATGAAAGCACAAGGGTTACTCAGTAGAGAAAGCTGGAAAATGAGGGCAGAGCAAAAACAGCCCTGTTCTGGAGTGTCTTCATTTGGGATGGCACACTATAGTGGCCATCCCTCCGAGCCACAGGGGATAATGCTTTGTCTAGACAAGCCGAGGTCAATTCATTAACCAGTGATTTCTTCCCTGGCTGATTTTCCTAAAGGCCTCTTTCCTGGATCAACTACTGGAGACAAATCAGACGCATGAGTTAACTCTGTGTCCTTCTTTTTCCGTCTCATGTCTTCAGGTCTCTCAGTGGTTCTTAACTCTGGTCCTGGAGGACCCCTGCCCTGCACATTTTAACATTTATTCTTCTCCCAACACACTTAATCCATCTAATCAGCTATTTAACAAATTCTTCCGCCAGTGAAAGTGTTGTGTTAGAGCAGGAATTCACTATAATGTGCAGGGCAGGGGGTGCTCAGCACCAGAGTTGGGGATCACTGACACAAATGAGGTATTTGCCACCAGGTGTGAACATCAGATTTTCTTAGGAGGCAAATTTCTTAGAAATTTCAACATATACCAGTTACCGTAATGTAGTGGAAAGGGTTCAAAGTGATACATACTCTTAAAAAATGAAAAGTAGAAAGAAGTAGAAAAAAGATTGTTGTGTTTTGAAAGACCAAGGCTGGAGTGATTTGGCTGATACTTTTCCATTCCTTTTTTTATAATATGTTATCTTCAGACTGTTACAGGAGCCGATAGCCAATACCAAGGCCTTATAGAATGCAGGCAAGGATAAATCTCTCTTTTTTTTCTCATCTTACTTTCTATCTTCTGTCAAATGTAGCATTTTTGATTCCCTGCCCACCCCCAAAAAAAGCTGATTATCTAAACTCTGACAGAAAAATAGCCCAGCTCCAAAAACCCTGACCATTACCATTTCATTATTCTTTCTGTAGAGAGCAGGAAAGTAGCCCTTTGGTATGCCCTGAGGCAGTGCTTTTGAAAGAGTATGTTTTTGTCAGGTATGATGAATGCTTGCATTTCAACAGACTCATTGTTAAACAATGGGCCATAACAGATTTATATGCGTCACAGAGGGGGAAAAAAAAGTCAAATAAATTTTAAGAGCTGCGATTTGAACTTTTTATACATGGTAGGCAGTGAAAATTAACCCAAAAACAACAGAGGGAGGGTGGTCGCAGTCCAAGCTGTAAACACTTATAAATGGCGAGCTGTTGAGAGACTGAAGTCAAGCCAGTCCTGAGCACATTGTTGCAGATGCATGTTGGTAAGAGATAAAGTCCTTGTCGTTTGACCTCTCGTGCTGTACTTGAAATGACTTATCTGCATTTTTTAAAGGGTGTGTTCGAGCAACAACGAGCCTCAAACCTGTACTCCCAATGTTGAGAGAGGACAGTGGATATGGGGCAACATTGTGGACTATTAGGCAAGTTTGGTTCAAAACTGGTAATCTGAATGTGTACCAAGCCCCAAGGACCAGATTACCAGGCGTTCCAACTGCCATGACGTCCAGGAATGTTCTGTCCCTGAGCAGCTGTAGTTTTGTAACTCTTACTGCCCCCCAATCCTCCTTTCTAACATGCTGTACATATGCCTGACAAATGCACATATGGCCATCTTCAGCCACCGATTGCATCCAAATTATTTTTAGCACAAAGACCTGGTGAAGGAAAACATAATCCAATGAATGACATCTGGCCCAGTGGCTTATGGGATTAGCACAGGACCATGCTCCTAATAGCTCTACTGGATGTTCTTCGTTACTTTGCTTAACTTTCATGGACCTTGATTAAACCTACACCTTTAAAACAAGTGTTTTTCAATGATTCGTTATTATAAGCAGTAGTTCTGTAGAGAATTATGGCAACCAAAAGAATGTTTGAACATCCTTTGCATGGTTTATTGGTTCTTCACTGTGTTGACCAGTGTTTTTGTGTAGGCTTTGTTCCCAGTGTGACCCTGACCTTGAAGGAGCAGATAAGAAAGTCAATGAATGAATAACACTATAGATGGTTCTCCTATTGCTTTTAGTTCTGTATAGAATCCAGTGTCTGTATAGTGTCAGTGGTGAATCACCACTGGAAATGGTTTCAGTCTATGCTTAGCCCTATTCGGGCCCATTCTAACCATTATGGTGTTGTAACTTGACTAGGCTGTAATGAAACACAGCAGTAGCTGACTGTTGATTCAGATCCTTGTAAGTGATTTAGATATTTGTGTTCATTGAATTGGAAATCAAGCAGCATTGATGTATTATGGATAAGCTTTCTCCACATAATGATACATTGAAACATCTTTCAAATAGGTAGATGTTACTAGTAACCTGCTATATATATTACCAGGACTGAAGGGGTATCATGGTCCTAAAGGAACTCTTAGAACTGTCCAGACGCAGAGTCAAGGAGCAGCATTTAAAGCAAAAGAAATATCCTCAGGCATTCTGGATAAGACCAGAGGATGGTAAGTGCTGTCAGAACTGACACTCCTTGTACACATTTACGTAGAGGAGGAGAAGAGATGTATAACCACAGCAAGGGGTGGAAAATTGAATGTAGCAAGAGGAGACTGGTTTAGAAACTGTAGCTATCAGCACAATTCAGAAAGCATAATAATGACAAAGCGCCACGCTAAGCATCCTCCTTCTGTTTCCTGCCCTGGGAATGTCCTTGCGTCAAGGAATTCCTCAAACCAAATGAGATTCATTATGTTCTCGGAAGACGAAGCCACAAAGGAAAAGGAGTTATTCCCATGGAGAGCCTTCATATGGGCAAAGGGGTGTTTATAGGGTTTATGGATGATATCCTGTGGATGCTTTCTGCTCAGTCTTGATAACAATTACGGAACTGTGGAATGAGCAGGCTCCATTTGTAGTGTCAAAATAATGCATAATGTGTCACAACCAATGGTGGACATGGTAGATCCTCCTCATGCTTCTAAAAAACCCTGTCCTGCTGAGGCACCTCTCAAGGTGTCCTGTGGCACCAAGATGTTAACAGCAGGTTCGTTGCTGTCCTGTAAGTTGTGAGTTGGAGCCTGTACCACATATTATGAGGATGGTGCCTGTTATTGTCTACTGCATATTGAGAACATCCCACAAGATGCTTTGGAGATGTGCTGACCCAGTTATTTAGCCATCACAACTTGACACAACTCGTTCACTTGCTGCCTAATATGAAGATCCAACCACCTAAGCTTTGGCCTTATCATCAGGAGATAACAAGTCCAATTCCTGGTGACTGCACATCAGTCATCCAAGAGAGCATCATTGGCCTCACTTTGTCTGTGTGGGTAGGATGGCCCTCAATCTCTCCTATTTTTACTCTGTTCACTAATGTAGCAGAACTAACAGTCCAAGCATGCTCAGCTGTTCAATGATTTTGCATTAGCAGCAATATCAAATGATACAGAAAAGATGTGTCTTTAGGTGACTTGGTAATCACCCTCCAGCACAGGTAGCATTGTGTGGAAATGACTAAAACGAATTCAGGAGACAAAAAACAAAACAAAACAAACCCCTTCGTGTGTTCATGCATGAAAGAAGACAGAATGAGAAGAAGAGAATGAGAGAAAAGTAATGGAGGTTTTCCCTCTGTGGCTGGAATACATGTCCTCGAAACTTGCTTTACATGGACTTATTGTGCATTCTGACATTCAAGTCAAGACATGCAAACTGCCATTCAGTCCTCTGCTTAATTCATCAGTGCATCTTCATGACACACAGTCAGCACTGGAGCAGAATAGATTACTGTGAAGAGAAGAGCAAACGAGCTTCAGAGCATCACTTGTATATTCATCGCACAGAAATCATGTGAATTAATTCAGTTCATGCAGGTATAGATTAGCATAATTGAGACTTGCTGGCGCAAGAAAACAGACAAGACGAGGGAAAAAAGAAAACATTACCTAATGTAGTATGAATCCACCCTGCTCGGGCCTTCAGCTGAACCTTTCACTTCAGTATTAAAAGTGTGTGCATGTAGGCGCTTGCATGTAAGGGAGCACATCTCTGGTAAAGTAAGCTTTATTCCCAGCACTGCTAAGCTGCTGCTGATGAAAAATCTGTCTGGAAGAAACTATATTTTTGATAATGTACAGTGTCGATTTGTGCTTTTGTGCTCACGCAACACTTCATTTGACTTTTGACAGTCCCTAATAGGATTGGATCCTGCTCTTTTACAGATATCTGTTGTAACTGGCTGTGCTGATCTCACGGACTGGAAAGGTGGGCTATTTCAGTCGTGAAGGTGGACTCACAAGAGGTTTTTTTTAAAGGCTTTATCTTTTAATTAGTGTTTTTTCTTTGTCCATCACAGCTATTGATGAGTCACTACTATGCATAAGCTGAGTCCAAATAAGCTACAGCCATGCAAGTAATAGGTCATATTAAATATGAGAATAAATCAAAAACACTTTCTCCTCAAACAATGTGTGAAGGTTGAATGGAAGAACAATGTTCCATATATCTCTGCTGGTACGGAATGGTGGTATCAGTAGTGATTTAGAAACAGCTGTACACCTGCAGCTCCTACTAAGTGTACAAACAAAAGCGTTTAAATACTTCATAGCAATCTGTTCTGAAGTGATTTTCAGTATGCACAACGCCTTGACGCAAACTCACGACACAGCAGGTATTATTCTCTGGTCGGGATTGGCTTGGTTGGATCAATCAAGAGTTGAAGCTCTCTTATACCAGCTGGCTGTCATGGATAGTTGACCTCTGCAACACTGACCCCCCAGGTGCAGGGTCCCAGGCTACATCAAGCTCCTGAATGTCCTAAAATATTAGAAATCTGTTGGATTTTCTCATATTTAATATTACATAGGACTGTAGGACTGTGCCTTATTTGTACACAGCTTATGCATGGTAGGGATTCATCCATAACTGCGGTGGAAAAATAAAAATCACTTTTATAAACCTCTCTTGAATCCGCCATCACGGCTGAAACAGCCCGCCTTTCCAGTCTGTGTGTTCGGCAGAACTAATCTGTGTAAAAGAGCAGGATCCAATCCTATTTGTGTCCCTCCCATGACCATCAAAATTCAAATCAAAAGCTCAGCTGCATGCGATCAAGTGCCCTTGTTTTATGCACGCGTGATTTTTTTTTTACATGGATCTGACTACATATCAAAATGAAGTATTTAAAGCATAGAAATGTGGGCAGGCATGTGTGGAAACAAGGATGTGGAAGGCGTGACACTGGTATAAAGGGCGGGCAGGGTTCACGACGTTCCTGTGCACAACTCTAGCTAGAAGAACACTTAAAGCACACTTAAAACACAACTGTCTTGTTATATTTCAACCAGCATTTGGTTCATCTAGATGCCTTTGCTTCAGCAACAGATTTTGTTTGGAAACAGATTGAGACCCACATACTTAGGTGGTCTTGACCCACTTGATTGCTGGGCACCAGAAAGGCAGCATTTACACTTACTTTAATTAACCAGACAAACAGAACAATTGTACCTGGTACAAAGTCTGGACTTCAGTTGGCAACTATTTAATAGCTGATTAGTTGGGGACATCACGGTTTCAGGATGCTTGTGAACCACAGATTAAAAGCCAAAGTTTAATCATAACAGTGTAAAATACAGTTATACAGTCTCTCTACAGTTACTACAGTTTTTCAGTCATAATTTCACTCCTGCAGTGAAAACATACAGACTGAGCAGCTGTCTGTCACGTGAGGGAGAGCAGAGTTATTTTATCATGAGACACATATGGACAGACTGAGAGTTGAGGATGCCTGTTTAAGTCCCACCCTACAACAAAATTAGCCAATCAGCTTGCTATTTAGGCCAAGAGCAGAGCTGCAACTCTAGACAGATTGTGGTAAATTAAAAATAACTAATATGGACAAAGCAGTAACACAAATTGATTTCTGAGAGCTATCAGTACCGAACATTACTGAACAATTAAGGGTAAACTGATTTATTTTTGGTGTATTTTTTTGCTGTTACTTTGCACATCCTTGGCTTTTAATGTTAACAGGAAAAGGATGTCGGCGGTCGTTAATATTAACAGAAACGTTCATTGGAGCTGATGGAGTTCTGGAGTGAACTAGTCCAGGAAGAAGTGGATTAGTGGATGGATGGATGGATGGATGGATGGATGGATGGATGGACATTCTACCCCTTTTAAGTTTGTGTTCCACTTTGTGTATATGTGTGCAATAGGGTAGTACTTCTCAAACCAGTCCTCAGTCATACCCAGTTGGTTCGGCAGCACACTTAATATGGCAGGCAAAGGTTCCCAGTGTTCAGTACGCATGTCAATCTACACTACACCAATAAGAGTCCTTAGGCGAGACTCCTAACACTACATTGTCCTACCTGTGTAGTATGACTCAGATAACAATCTCAGTTAAATGCCATCAATGTAAATATAATCCAACCAGGAGGGGTGAGGGGTGAGAACCTTCTGAGACATTTCATTGCACTATTACTCCCCTAGTGTGCTCACTGTGCAATGTGGTTTCATAAGCGCAAGTATACTCTCCATGTGTAAGAATTTGGTCAACAGCAGGAAGCTTTTATTTGTTAGATCGTTAATTCAGCCCATATTGGAGCCTCTGTAAATAGAGCATTGCTGCACGCTCCTTGTGTAATCCTGCTTGTGCTGTAATCATTATTTTAGTGCTACAAACAGCGCCATTTGAGAAGGGCTATTTTTGGCCCGTTGTTTGCTTGGAGAAATGCTGCTTATTCTGAAGCGCAGAGTTCCCAGGAGCTCCACTGCTCTCAGTTCTGCTTTTGTTGTCTTGTTTTCGGGATCCGAGGTTGAGATATAGTTCAAATGCTCTTCAGTTGTGTTTTTTTGATATCTGTGGAAAAGCAGCGGGTTTGCCCCCCATAGTAAACTGCTGTGGTGCAATGCAAGAGCAGTCTGAGTGGTCTTCTTTGCAAAAGGAAATTGCTGTCATTCTTTAAGACTCATGCCACCTTTTAAGGCTTCGGTTTTGATGTGCGGTTCCACAGGCCCTGTGACGGAACATCGGCGTGTTTACAGAGCTCCCTATGGGAACAGTATAGAAATGGTATTTCCTCAGCATAAATCAATAGCTCCCTTTTAAATCATTAACTCCAGAGCAATCCTGTGTAAACAAATAAGGCTTTGTGGAAAAAGTGAATGTTTTAACCAGACACTGTCCATCTAGTTTGTTTTTTTTCCACCTTTCAGGCTTTCACACACACACATACACGGACACATTCACATATAGTCTTCTTTATGTACAGACCACATAAAGACTCTCACAAATATGACTTTTTCATTGAATAATTTTGACCCAAACACATGAATCATGGCTGTGTTTCACTTCATGCAGGTGCGTTTAATACATTCAATTAATCTTCACATGTTCCTGACCAGATGCTGCCCTGAGGCTGAGGTACTTTAAAGATAAACATCTAGCCTCAACGCTGACAGCAGCTGAACACACACTAAACGTTTTTGGACAATTTTTCTAATTAGGGAATTTAGCCTTTTATGGTGCACCCACTGCTCACGCCAGTATTCACCTCCGCACACACATGCATAGCTTGTATAATATTGAAAAGAACTGCCAAAAGATAGGGATGCTCAGGAGCATGCACACTGGTCACCATGCCTATTGCTAGAGGACTGGTGGCCAGATGAGTTTAAAGCCACTTAGCACTGGGACATTTTATTTAAAGCTCACACTCAAGGTTCAGACTGATCTCATGTTTGCCCCCTCTTCTTTTTTTTGTCAGGTATGGCCTCGCAAGTGCAAGTCTTCTCCCCCCACGCTCTCCAGTCAAGTGCCTTCTTTAGCGTGAAGAAGCTGAAGGTAGAGCAGAGCTGCAACTGGGACATGACAGGGTACGGTACGCACGGCAAGGTCTACGGTCAGAGTGGCAAGCAGAGTGTGTCTGTGGCTCCGGTGGGCATCAACGGCACCTCACTTCAGGTGTCCAGCTCCTCGCTCTCCTACGAGCAGGCCCTCCTCTTCCCGGCTGGCCCTGGCCATATTGTGGTGGCTTCAGCAAGTAGCAGCACGTCTGGAGCAGCTGGTCAGTTGTTGGGCAGCACAGGCAGTAGCAGTGGGAGTGGCAGCGGAGGCCACAACCTGACGCGGCGGAGCACAGTCAGCTTGCTGGACACGTACCAGCGATGCGGACTTAAGCGTAAGAGCGAGGAGCTGGACAACGGTAACAACGGCAGTGGGGGCAGTGTGCATGTGGTGGAAGAGCAGCAACAGCAGCAAGGGCAAGCGGCCATGATCCAGAACAACGGGCAGAGTGGGGCAGGCGTTGCTGCGGTGACTGCGGCCACTGCATCCACTACAGCCACATCCAAGACAAGTGGTGCAAACAGTGAGGGTGACTACCAGCTCTTGCAGCATGAGGTGTTGTGCTCCATGACCAACACCTACGAGGTGCTGGAGTTCCTGGGCAGGGGCACTTTTGGCCAGGTTGTTAAGTGCTGGAAGCGTGGCACTAGCGAGATTGTGGCCATCAAGATTCTGAAGAACCACCCGTCATATGCCCGGCAGGTAGGGATTGACAGTATGTGGGAGAAAGGAAATCAATTTTAGTGAGGCCTGTTTATATTTTTGAATGTATGGCTGTAAATCTAAGATGTTTGCAACTATAAAGCTGCACTGCTCTGCAAACAATGTCTGTGTTGTTGCTCTTAACGCCTATTAAAGGCGTTAATGGTGTCTTTAGGTTACCTACCGTCTGAAATAATGTCCAACGAAATGCAAAGCTTCTAAGCTGCAAATTGTTGTTCCATACTTTATAATATGGTGTTTTTGCCTTGATAGCAAAACGATACTGTAATGACACTTTAAGTTATCACTCTGCCTCTGCCAACAGGGTCAGATCGAGGTCAGCATCCTGGCACGTCTCAGCACAGAGAGCGCAGACGACTACAACTTTGTCCGGGCCTATGAGTGCTTCCAGCACAAGAACCACACGTGCCTGGTCTTTGAGATGCTTGAGCAAAACCTATACGACTTCCTCAAGCAGAACAAGTTCAGCCCGTTGCCCCTCAAGTACATTCGGCCCGTCCTGCAGCAAGTGGCTACTGCCCTGATGAAGCTCAAAAGCCTGGGCCTGATTCACGCTGACCTGAAGCCTGAGAACATCATGCTGGTAGATCCGGCCCGCCAGCCATACAGGGTCAAAGTCATCGATTTCGGTTCTGCCAGCCATGTGTCCAAAGCCGTGTGCTCCACTTACCTGCAGTCCAGATACTACAGGTGAGGCAGTGTCCTTGTCAAATTGGCAACCTTGTGGTTCAGATTTAAGCAGCTGGTGGTGATCTGTGGAGGAGCTCAGAGTTTCCCCACCCTTCACAAAGAGGCTTGTTTTCAAGTGGTTGTGTTGTGTTTAACCACTCTGAGCTGAGTTATCAATTGATTTGTAGATGGCTAACTGAAGTTGGTTTGGATGCCTTCCCAGTGGTTCCCTGTTAGATGTGCCTGGATAAGCTTCCCTGGGTTGTTTCAGTTGTGAACAAGAGCAGTGAAAGCTCAAAGGATTGCTGAGAATCCAGCAAGTATTTAATGTGATAAAACAAGCAATGCTGCATGCCACTTTGAAGACTGAAGATGATCTTTTTGGATCTCATGCCTTTACACCACAGTAGAGCTTAGGTACCTTGGAGATATTTACTGCAGACATGTTTTTGTCTTGTTCTCTTGCCTTTCTGCATTTGACTGCCTGTGAATTTTGAGGCAGACTGATTTTTTTTTATTCATAAAAAAAGCCCAGAAAAGCACAGCATTGAAGAGTAGCTTTAAAACACTGGGCCTGTTGCATTTAGCCGCACGCCCCCTCCTTTACCCCACCTCAGCGTCACTGCGAGCCTGCTCCCAGGGGATGCAGATGCGAGGTCAGTCCGAGTTCTCCTGTAATACTTGCCTGTAATGCACACCAGAGCACCAACATTAGAAACAGATGACTCTCTCTGAAAGCTTTGCTTTTTTTGCCCTCTCCCACTTTTTAAACTCCTTTCATTTTACTTTTCCTGTGTTTAGCTTGTGCTGAGAAGGTGCAAGACTCAAGGACAGAAGCTGGCTTTGTTGGGATCTGAGTGACCCTGCATCATAGTGTGTGCACGGTACACAGCCACTCAGAGCCCCTCTGAAGAGGACAGTCTTGAGTAATGCCAGATGTGGGTCTTGTTTTGTGGGATGTTACTTCGAAGATGCCAAGGTTGTTACCGATTACCATTAATGAGGCCGTAATCCCGACATGGCAAACATCTTGGTCGGGAATGTGCGTCAAAGTGAGGTTTTTATGATTTTGCGCATACTTTGGAGACACACTGGTCTATTTACTGCATGAATATTTGACATTGAAAAGCACTACTATTTTTTGAGGGTGCGTAAGCATGACTCTTTTGAGTGCAGTGCTGTATTTTTAGCTGTAGAAATAAAGTGCAGTTTGTAAGTACTTTATTCTTATTGGGTCTCCATACTTTTGCCATAGTCTCTTTCGCTAGTTCTCTGATATATGATGCAACAACATGTGTCGTACATGACGGGAAAACAAAATGACTAGTCAGAGAATTGTTCGAATACATTTCTTGTCTTAAAAAAAAAAGCTGGCGTGTGAAACATACCATGTTTGACAAAATGGATGCACATGTGAAAACTGAATGAAATAGCAATATATGAATGAATGAATTAATTAATTGGCGCACACAGAGAACAATAACCTGTCCAACCACTTCCAGTAGTCTGTGCTGTGTGTTGTGATATTAGTGCAAGCGTGCATGCTTTTTTAGTGAATGGTGGGTGAACAAGGTCAGCTATGTGCAAAGAGTGGGCTGAGAAGCGTAATTATGAGGAGCCGTGTGTCTTGTCCTGTGTGGGAGTCCACAGAGAGGATGATCCCCCTAATTTCCTCTTGGCAGAAGTGAAGAGGCGAAAAAAAACAGCTGACACTGAGTGGAGTTTACTAGTAACCACTTACCAGCCCTGTGTGAAAGAAGGAGCGATAACAACACTGGCGTTTCTTTTTATTCTTGTCTACATTTGCAGAATATCATGGTTGCTTTTCTGGTATTATTGTGTTTTCTTCCTTTAGATATTTTCTTAAGGGAACTATATTTATTTCAAGTACGTGCCTCAGGCTATAGTGCTTAGCCCACACTAACAATTTTGGAAGATTCCCATAGCCAAGAAGATGATATAGAACTTAAGCTTTATTTATTTTTATAAGTCTTGTATAAAATGTATATATATATATATATATATATATATATATATTTATTTTATTTTTTTTTTTTATTTTTTTTTTTTTATTTATTTTAAGTATTTCTGAATGAAAAACAACATTTATCCATTACAGTTCGTATGTGTCAGATGTGGAAGCGTGCCAACCCCAGCACGTGCTTTGCTTAGATAGAGAGCTATGAATTTTTTTATTCATAATTTTATCTCAAATCCCAACCGACACTAGGAAGATGAAGGCAAGCACATGCCTCCTCTGGCACATCATTACAGCATTCATGATGTATCAGAACAATGTGGAGAGAAGCAGACAAACGTAATTCTGCCTGTTACTGTTTAAGGCAGTTGCTAAAGATCTGTCCGGAACATTCCCAAACATAAGTACCTCATTAAAGCCACAATATCTGATCCAGTATTTTCTGCTGCTGTGAACCTGATATCAACACTGGTTATCAGATCTGTGCTAACTCTATTACCCCATGTTTCTTTGTGTTTTAAACAAACATTGGATTTTATAACAAGCTACTTTATCATCCTCTCCTATTCAATGTTGATGTGTTCTGTTAATATTACTGCTGTATGTCCTGGCTCACCTCAAGCTACTGATAAGATCAGACAATGATATCTGACCTTAGACTGGCCTTATCCTGCATTGAACCACATCCCACGATGCCAGGGACGTCCACCTCATTTCTTACCCAAGCTCTGCGCTACATATACACTTGCACGCCCATACGCTGCTTGTATGCTCCAGGGGTGACCCACCTGGAGAGACCTCTCACAGATTTCACTTCCTTAGGAAGGATCACAGTGTTCCTGGCACCCACTGTCTGTTTAATAGAGGTTTTATTCTGCTGAAAGGGCTTCTCTCCCGTACTCTCTCACTCACTCTCCTGCCTCTTCCATTGAGAGGGCTCCAGGTGGGTGCAGGGAAAGGCAGACTGTCTTTCTGGGAGAATATTCTGCAAATACTGCGATAAATTGTTGCTACTGCTGAACTTCCTTGAGAATACATGACTGTTTTCCTGTCTCAGGTCAGATTTGAATACAGATAGGCAGTGAGTGTCCCCTGCTGCTTCATCGGAGACCACAAGAGAGAGCAAAGTAAAACCTCTCTGGAGAGGAAACCCGGCATTCACTTCCTTTTCTTTCTGCCCGTCTCAGTCTGGTAACTCTGTAAAGCAGCTGAAAAAGTCACTTAATTGGCAAACAGAAAAGAAAATCTGCCCGTGTCATTAAACAATATGAGAAAGTTGAGAATGACCGCTTTTCCGATTCATTCATGTATTTCAGAGAGCAGACGTCATTGTTCAGGGGGCAGTGTTTTTTTGTGTTATAAAGAGAGTTCTTACATAAAGGCAGCATGCTTTCTCATGCTTCACTCGTTCTGTTCCCTCTAGTTATTTGTTTTGGATGTGCTTGTAAATCCAAGGGACAATTACCCATGGCCTTTGATAGGACAGGATGCTCCGATGTGCTCTCTTTGCATATTTTTAACAGGAGCTCCTCTCAGCTTGCAGCCTTTCTAAATAGCTTCACTCGAGACATGCCATCAACTGTAAAAGTGATTGTGGAAGGCAGAGAAAGTCTCAGTTGGAAATTTCCAAAGCCTCAGCAGCTCACTCCTCCTGCTTCTGGTGTCATTCCCTGTTCTTCCCGCTTGCTGTGAGAGCAGCTCTTCGCAAATGACTGTTGGCACTGGCAGCTCAGACTCAATCAGTTGATCTTCATATCTTTACAGGCCCTGCTTGCTGTGAGAGCTCAGCCTGTCTTGTCATGATGGAATTTGATCTATTGAACATGAACGTTTGTGCTGTATTGAATTTAAGAGCTCACATTACCAGGGTGTAGCTAAGTTTCAAATATAGATTGTGTTCTGAGGCATATTGACACAAGTAAACTTAAGTCCTATGGGTTCCTAGGGCTCGTTTCTTTTTATTCTTCGGGTTATGTCAGCTGAACTCGCTCTCCCCTCCTGGTGATGCATGTTAGCTAATGATGTAACAGGTAAAGCTGACTGCCGCACTCAGGACCAGATGAACTGGATTATTGTCCCGTCCCAGTTTGGCTTCATTGCCCTATTTATCTCTAATAGAAAAGGGAGGAGGGTTAGTGCTGCGATGGAAGTTTTGGGGTTGATGAAAATTTGCCACTGTCAGCTGTGCCTGTTGGTGTGCTACATTTACATGGCTGTGGTTGGAACGAGGGAAGCAGATGCAATGTGCTGACGTGTCCGAGCTTTCACTATCTATTCTTTCCATATCTGATGGTCTACCCTCTCCATTTCCCATTCTCTCTCTTGCTTTTTCTGCCCTGCTTTCATCATTTCACACCACTGCTGCACATATGTAGGACCCTGCTTGGTTCAGCAGTGTGAGTCATGGCAGCCAGAGGTCACAAAGGAAGAGACGGCACGGCTGCTTGGTGTGTCAGTCAATACTCTCCAGATGTCAGAGCCTTAATATAGGAATGCCGGAAGGGGAAGAAGGCATGCCCATGCATTTTTACCCTTAGCATATACCGAAGATCAGCCCAAAGATGCATTTGCTACACATGACCTTGCTTCCTCTTGAATTTTGAACACCCGGGCTGTAAGGACTTTAACCTGAGGGATCCTTCACAAGGATCTATTTATTGTCTCCCATCAGCCATAACCTACAGCTGGACAGAGCTGTGCTGGTCCTTTAATTGTGTAGCCGTCATATGATCAGCGAACTTGTCTCTCTTCCCCTTGTCTATTTTTGAGCTCTCTCTGCATAGTCTGAGAACCCTGCTGCTGAAATCCCTGGGATGTTTTCCGGATGTCCATTAATGGGCACAGTTCACAGATCCAGAGTACCTGGGGCCCTTCCACATCACTTAACTATCCCTCCATGACATGATGGTCCTAGACGTCTAGATTAAGGTATATGGACTTCGAAGGTTGTCTGTGCGCTGCTCAGTCCAAACAGTGACAGACTTAACTGAAACAAGCCTTTTTTAAATCTGTCTGACTAGATTTCGAATTGCACTGAGAACATGATCCTTTTCTTCCCATAACAATACATCTCAGTGTGCGCAGTCAGAACCTGCCTATCTTGTGTTTATAAATGAACTGCCGTTCCAGGACATTTACTGTGGCTCCGTGGCAGGCATTAAAGAGCACTCTAATGAATGAGGTTGCCACTAGTTACTGTTCCCTCAAGCGTGCATGAGGCGTCTTTTTATTCCACTGTGAGTGAACGGTGGGATCCTGTTACTCACAGCCAAATCTGAATCCGAGACTGAGGGTCTGCTTCTAGAAAGCACAGGTGCTGTTTACCTGTAAAGAATCATGACCCACAAACCTTGCAGGCCGATCAGATAAACATCCAGAGGTTGGTTTTCTTCCTACCCCAAACAGGGCTCTTTCACCTTGCACATATATAATTGTGGCTGTTCGATGATGTCACAAATCTTTGCATTTATTATATTATTATATTTGCCGCTTAACTCATCCAACAGTTTTGAAGATATCAACACTGTTCCAACAGATTATTGGGTCTGATTGTGCGATTCAGGCTTGCATGCAGCTTTTTGACTGGACATGTGGTTTACATGTAGCAGTGGATTTTTCTCGTATGAATAAATAGAGTGTCAATGTTTATGCAGCCAACTTATGTCAGATGATACAAATACACTAGTGACCCAGCAATCACCTACCAACCACGCATCAAACTATAGAATCCACCTACCAACCACATAGCAGCTCTATAGCAACCACCTACCTACCACGTAGCAACACTATAACAACCATCTACCAGACACAAATAACTAGAAGAGTTGAATTTTGAGATTGTATTGCAGGTAGATGGAGACGTGAGGCAATGTAGGGATGTTTTCTCTCTTTTTTTTCTTAAAAATGAGTTTTGTGCCACTTTCAACCTTTTCTAAAGATGAGTGACAGAAATGTAATAACCAGGAGCTCATCTAATTTGCCCATGGGCCACTCGCTTCACCACTTCTACCTTTTTCCTCACTGAAGCAAGAGACAAGTAGCTAATTAACTCCTGTTAGTCAAGAATATGAACACTCAGCTGATTGCTCATAGTTATTTTGCCAGACACTGATATCACGCCATTTCTCTCTGAGATCAATGAGAGGGAGCCTCAAAATACGTGAATGCTGATTAAATGGGGCTGCATTAGAAGCGTGAGCATGGTTTTCTGTTGTTGCTTCTCGAGTGGACCTTATGTTAATGCTTCTTTGCTTTTTTTAATTTAATTGTGTCTTTTTTAAGACGGTGTGTTTTGTACGGTGTGTTCCCAGCTACAATTTTATCTGCCTTCTGTGGAGTTTTTCGAGACGTGCACTTCTTTTGGACAATTTGTCAGTACATTCCAAATTATTCTCAGTTGAAAGATTGTTAGCAACAGCCATCCTGACGGGCATGGCATGGAACGTTTCGGTCCCAGACTTAGACAAATGATCAACAGGTGCTACAACAGTATCATACATAGATTGCACAAACTTTCATTGATTTGACTGCATTCAAAGTGCCTCATTTTAACCGGAGAGTCCTCTAAAGCTGTAAGTCACTCCGTGCTGCCACAGTTTATGTGCAGTTGGGCAGTGCAAGTGAGTTAACAGCCCCCCTCTCGAGTCTGTTCCTCTCTGCCATGGTCACGGCAAATGTCTGGCACTCAGGCAGCCGTGCAGTTTCCCATGAACCCCACCGAAAGAAACAGATGCATTTGTTTTCTCAATTGGAAGAATTTGTTAATGTGCATACAGGGGTAAATAGTTTGGCTAATTTTCACCAGGCCCAGCTGAGGTCCTTTTGAGCTTGCTGCTCTGCACGCTCTTTTCAGTCTGAGCATGCTCTAGACAGGCTGCTCTCTCCTGTCCTGACTTGGCTGCTCCAGAGTCGGTGTTTCTTAGTGTGCTGTTCTTTAAAACTGCCCTTTGGCATTGTGTGCTGTCCAGCTTGACACTCACTGTTCCACTCTGTTCAGTGTTGATGTTGAAAACAATCATTAACTGAAGAACTGTTGTTTTTTTTTTACTGGTTGTGTAATTCACCTTAAAGCAAATCATGCTTTGAGCTCCCTTCCTTTGTTGACAAGCTGAGAGATACAGAAGTGGCGTCTAAAGTGAAAGAAGCATGTGGACTGAGATGGTAGATTTTGAAACAGTATTTTAAACAAATATGACTCGGGTTGTTGAGCACAAAGGCACCACATGTAGTGCATGTCCCGGGTCTGCCTAATTGCCCCAGTTGTGAATGTGTAAGTGAATGGGTGTGTGTTAACCTGTGATGGATGGACGATGACCCTGTTCATGGAGTATTTCTGCCTCGTGTCCACTGATTCCAAGCATGTTCTGGACCAAATGTGACCCTGAAAAAGAAACAAAAAAAGAAGATGAATTAATAATTCACAGCAAGATTATGCAGCATTAGTAGTTCTCACAAAAGTTCTCAAAGGGGTCAAGTTCCCCTAAAGTTGCCTGGAGTGGCAGTGACAGAGATGGTGTTCTCCTTATGACTGTCAGTGGTGCACTTGACTTTATTCCATGTGAAGTTATGAGAACCAAAGCTAACTAGGTTTTTGTTTGGAGTGCATGTGTTTTATCTTCTCTAGATTTCTAACACCAGTGCATTGGCAGATATTTTTACACTGTTAGAATTATACAATGAATGGCAGTCAAATCATATTTCACTGGGGTTAATAAATAATCTAAGATGATTAAAAGCTTTGTGGTGCAGAAATGTATCACTGTGTATCAGATTGCAGTGGTTTGGGCCCAGGGCACAATTTGTTTGGAAAAATAATTACCCATGTATTGAATCCTTGTTAATAATTAAAGTGGTTAGCATTTGAAATGTGTGCAACGGGGCCTTGACTGGAACAGTTCCTTATCTTCGGACAGGCCCATTATGGCCCCTGTGAGCTTAGTGGAAAAGTGCTTCTCATTAAACATAGTTTAGAAATGGCCTTTTGTCAGAAACCTTAAAGAAATGCATCAAGCTTAAAAGATGCCATGTGAGCAGGCACTGTTTCTGCTGTCTGTGCTTCTGGCTTGAGGGTTAGCAAAGGACCACCCTTGCTATATGCTTTCTATCAGCGCAGAAAATGAAGCCTTATTATGAGAGAGAATAGATGACACAGGGGAGCAGGGCATGTATAGAGCTAGATTGAGGCTAAATTGAGAGGTCTGCCTGTACATGCAGCATTGGGTATTCCTATAGCCCTGTGAAAAAATAAGACACTCAATGAAAACCTATGTCTTTTTGAACATTTTTTTAAATATTTTATGAACATTGGATCTTAATTGTATTCTCAAGATTTTTTGTCCAAACATATAGTTCTAGTAGTGCTGATCTTTGTATGTGCAGGGGTTGGACAATGAAACTGAAACACCTGGTTTTAGACCACAATCATTTATTAGTATGGTGTACGAGGGCCTCCTTTTGCAGCCAATACAGCGTCAATTCGTCTTGGTAATGACATTTTTTGGATATAATCTGTTGCATCCACAGTTAATCCTGTTGGATGTGGTTGGTCCTTCTTGGTGGTGCTGACATTACCCTGGATACCGTGGGTCTTGATACATCACAAAGACTTGCTGTCTTGGTCACAGATGCGCCAGCAAGACGTGCACCAACATTTTGTCCTCTTTTGAACTCTGGAATGTCCCCCATAATGTTGTGTGCATTGCAATATTTTGAGCAACACTGTGCTCTTACCTGCTAAATGAACCTTCACACTCTGCTCTTACTGGTGCAATTAATGAAGATTGGCCACCAGGCTGCTCCAATTTAGCCATGAAACCTCCCACAATAAAATGACAGGTGTTTCAGTTTCATCGTCCAACCCCTGTCTATACCTCATGGAACTTAAATTGTTTAGTCTCTTTTTGATGGCAGATGCTGTACTTTTCCATCAGTGATCAGAGGTTAGCTGATTGTTGGAGAGTTATTTATGTCTCTTCCTACCTGTTTGGGCTGAACTTGCTAGGACTGCTGGCCATGTTGACAATTAGCAAACAGCGGAACAGCTAATTTCTAAATCTCCAAATCCATTTTAAATCTTTGCATGCCAACCTTGCAAAAGGTCTCAAATTCTGAAGCCCTGTGCATCTGGCCATCAACAATCAAGAGCAAACCAAACGCATGTCTGAAGTTTTAATAAAACACGCTCCTCTAAAATCCAATCGTAGTGTAATCATCTGCAGCTGCATTCCTCTTTAGTTGCGTTTCGTTGTATTACCTCCATCTTTTCTTATTGTTTAAATGAAGATCAAATGCCCACTTGTTTAAATAGGTTAAAGACAAATCATTTCATGAGGTCTGCAAATTGTTTCACAAGCATGAACCTGTTTCAACACAGGTTAGCACTAGCTAATGATCCTGGGTGGAATAAAAAAATCCTCTTATTACAGGCCCACTCAGCTTTGACATAAAGCAGGACAATGAAAATGCAAAAAGTTTTTTTTCCCTGGTGCCTGTGGTTCTTTCAGCTCAGCTCAGGTGGACATCTCATTAAATAAGACACAGCAGCTTTCAGCCAACCTGAGACCAGCTATCGGTAAGCAGGGAGGATTGCGTGCTCGTGTGATATTATCATCCGAATATCTCTCAAACTAACATTATCCTCATTAAGCCCACAGTGTAACATGGGAGAATGAAAGGACTTCACCACAGTGGTACACACACTCTCTTTAATTAGCCCCTGTTTGGTAAGTCTATCAGGAGACAGATGGCACTGGTTGAAACTGAGAACTTTTGCGCTGTCATTACACTAACCGCTCTGGTCAGCATGCCTATCAGCCATGTTTAAACTCTTTTCCTCCTCTATTCAGCTGTGATGTACATTGGCGTGCCTGATATGCACATAGTCTCCCATCTGTGCTCAGCTAGTCGTGTGTGTTCTCTCAGAGTGCGCTTTAGATGCTCTGGGTTCATCACAGCTGCTATACTTGTCTAAGGGAAAGATGGAGCAAGGGATTACAGCTTTAGGGGGATGTAAAGCTCTGCAGATGTACAGCGCTTATGTCCCTGTATGATGCCCTACACAAAAATGAGTTTGCCTCAAGTGGTTCTATGAGTGATAGCATAGAGGAACTACTATGGGTTCCATAAAAGAACCATGCTTATTATAGAAATGTGAGTGACTAATTATCCTCTACTTAAAGGTGAAGGCTCTTTACCAGTACACTTCAGTACAGGGTAGCATTATAATGCGCTCGTTAGGCCAGTATAAAGCATATAAAGCAAGAAGTTTGCTGAAATAAGCAAAAAATAAGATTCCACAATACTTTCATTTGTGTATTGTACACCAGTCAGCCATAAGATTAATACTGCCTCCTTGTTTCTATGTGCATTATCCATTTTATTAGCTCCTCTTAGCCTACAGGAGCACTTTGTAGTTCTATAATTACTCTAGTCTAGGACTCTAGTCCATCTGTGTCTCTGTGTACTTTGCTAGCCATCTTTCACCCTGATATTCAATGGTCAGGACCACCACCGAACAGGTATTTTGTGCAGTGACACTGACATGGTGGTGATGTGTGTGTGTTGTGGTGGTATGAGTGGATCAGAGCAATGCTGTAAGTGTAGAAACAAGGAGGTGTTAATGCTACGGCATAATCTGGCAACTGATTAAATCAATATCTGTTAATAATCTGGCCATAAATTACTACTTACTTATTACAGCATTGCAAGGAATAATATATATATATATTAAAATTTAGAACCTTATATTTTGTGTGTTCCCGATCGAGTGCTGTCGTGCTTTTGCATTGTTTAATGACATTTAGCGTGGAGTGCTTTCAAGCAATTACATTAGAGACCGTTCATTTATTATTCATGCATGCAATTATGATTCTTCACAAAATCATTTTCTTGTAGCACAAACCAGGTTCTGATATTAAACTCGTTGGTAATGATTAGCACCTGTCACACATACAGAAGCTTGTATATTGTGTTTCCTTGCAGTTAGTATCATTCAGTGGTGTAGGGATACCCATACATGAATCTTTATACACAATTTAAATGCTAATGGTCTTGCCTGCTCTGTGCACTGGTCTATTCAGTGTTCATGAATTGTCAGCACTGTGCTGCGGCTGGAAGAATAGCCTAACTCGCCAAGCCTCCCTCCTTCCTCGGCCTGCCTTGCACTGCCTATGCAAATCAGCAGTGGCCTCCCTGGGCTGCCTGCTTAAGTACTTTAGATTCATTAATGTGTTAGATGTGTGGGGCTGATGAAATTCCAACTGAATGTATGCTCTGGTCTTCAATCTCTCGTTCTCCACAGCTGCAAGGCTAAGCATCTTCATTTGTAAAGAAATGGACGGCACGTTTATAATAATGATCTTATTTTTGTTGATGTTCAGAACACTTGCTGTATTTTCTGTGAAAGCTTAGATGACATTGCTTTCACTGACCTCACCTCAGTAATTAAGGCCAACATATTGGTACTAGTTTACAACTCGATTTAGCACATTTGTTTTTCATTTATATTGTTGTGTTTTGTTGTTTTTAAAGTATGATTTCTCAAGAATCCTGAAATGTAGTGGTTAACAAGCGGTGAACACAACAACACCGGAGGCATTATTTAGACATGATCACAAAGCACAAATCTAATATCTCTTTAGACTTATTGTCTAAATATGTTTCCCATGTAGACTTTTTATGGTATAGCAGAAATGATTGGCTACAGTGTGTGTCCCACAGCTCCAGGAGCTTGGGGTTGTGGGTTCGATCCCCATTTGAGTCGCTGTCTACGAGGATTTATGTGTCTTTTCCCTTTGTCTGCGTGTGTTCCTCCTGCTTTCCAAAAATGCACATGGTAGGTGAATACTAAATTGCTCTCTAGGTGTGAGTGTGACTGTGTGTGTGTGTGTGTGTGTGTGTGTGTGTGTGTGTGTGTGTGTGTCCAGGGGTATTCCTGCCTTAACTTGCAGAATTTGGCCAATTGCAGTTACAAATAGCTGTGAAAAGTTGAATGTATTTGTTTGATAGGTTTGTTGCTTTAGAAGGGGATGAGTTAATGGGGTATTGGTGAGATGAGGGGGAGTAATGGGGCATTGATAATGGAGGTTGGGTAATTGGGTGTTAAGGGGTTGGGATGGAGAAATGGGGCATTGAGAAGATGGATGTGGGGTAATTGGGTATTTAGGGGATGGAGTGGATCAATGGGGCATTGAGAAGATGGAGATGGAACAGTTGGGTGTTGAGGGTTGGGGTGGAGTAATGGGGCATTGAGAAGATGGGGTGGAGTGATGGGGCATTGAGAAGATGGAGATGGTGTAATTGGGTGTTGAGGGGTTGGGGTGAAGCAATGGGGCATTGAGAAGTTGGATGTGGGGTAATTAGGTATTTAGGGGTTGGAGTGTAGTAATGGGGCATTGAGAAGTTGCAGATGGAACAGTTGGGGGTTGAGGGTTGGGGTGGAGTAATGGGGCATTGAGAAGATGGGGTGGAGTGGTGTGACACTGAGAATATGGAGATTGGGTAATTGGATGTTGAAAATATGGAGAGGAAGTAATTGGGTGTTGAGGGGTTTGGGTGGAGCTATGGGGCATTGAGAAGGTGGAGGTGGGGTAATTGGGTGTTTAGGTAAAAGGGTTGAACACTGTGTGAGCATTAAAGAGATGGGGAGAGGGAGATGAGGAGATTAAGACTGTTTTTCACACAGGTTTTCTTAGACAGCTAACAGATGTGTGCTGATGCCATCGCTAAAGTTAGTCATTATTTTTTGTGTTCCACATTTTTATGTTTTGAATTTGCAAGAGAAGGTAGAGAAAACGAATGCTCCTTTAAGGACTGTGTGTGACTGACCGCAGACCCTGTTTTTCTAAAGGCTGTTGTGATGAAAATGGCCTTTGGCAAACACATCATAGAGTTTAATATGAGATTGTTTAATGTCCTTATTTTCTTTCTTCACATGTCTCTGTAGACCTGCTAATGTTTGCACCCAAGTCCAGTAGAGAGACTATACTGTATGTGTGGCTGTACTCATCAGCCCAAGCTTGCACAACCAATACACACACACACACACACACACACACACACACACACACACACTCCCCATGGCCCCAGAATGTAATGTTTGAAAACAAAAAACCATTGGATCCCCCTGCCCCCTTTCCCCTTCATTCAGTAGAGTCTGCCTGTGCCAAGCCGTCCACTCAGATAGGTGCAGTCTGCTCTGGTCTCAACAAAAAAAAAGACCTCTCAACATCCCAAGCGCTCTGCATCATTCAGGGGGTCTCCATGGCAACACAAACACAAAGCGATGGCCCTAAAAGGACCGGCCAATGTGGGGGTGTTGGGGATGCGGGAGGTGCTGGTTTGATCTGGCCAGCAGTAAGATTATGTGGGGCTGAGGATGGAGAGAGAGAGAGCGAGAGAGAGAGCGAGAGAGACAGAGAGAGACAGAGAGAGACAGAGAGACACAGAGAGGGAGAGACAGAGAGGAAACCTAATGCTGTCTTATCCTGCACCATGCACTCCTGATCTTATTATCTCCTGTATGTGCAACAAGACTGACATCTGATGTTGTCTCTTAGTGACCTTTGAAGGTGTTTGAAATTGTTACTGTTGATGGTGATAACTTAGAACGCTCAACCCAGAGTTGCCAAAACAGCTTTGGCAGTTTGTGAGCTGACTCTGACTCCCAAGTTATAATCAGCTTGTCTAATTCAGTTTCCTAAATACAAGAGTCTTTTTAAAGAGTTTACACTTTAGTTTGGTGAACTTTTATAGTTCTCTGAATCTGGCATTTTGAGATATTGATTTCCTTGTTTGTGGTCTGTGGTCTGTTTTAGAGGGATAGCCAGCTGCAGATAGGCTGGGATTGGAATGCAAATGTAGTTGAGTTGGGATTCATAATTTGGTGGTGTGATTTGGGTTGGCTTTAGTGTTCTCATACCACTGTCTGTAGCTTTTTGTGTGTAATAAAGAATCTTGAAGCAAGATCCTCCTCCATTTCACAGCAGTTTGCATTTCACCCATCCATGACTGTGAACTCACACTAGTGAGTAAAGCAATAGCGTTTTTTGCAAAAAAAAAACCCAAACAAACAAAAAAATAAACACATACACATGGAAAAAACACAAAAGCGCAAAAAATAATTTTTGATAGGACAAAGTGGAAACGGTGGAGTACTGCTTTAGCCAACATGTGAAAAAAGGAGGTGGAAAAGGATTTTTTCGAATAAACAATGACATATCAAACCACAAGTCTCATGATCCTCTTATCAGCCAGCACAGGTGGCTGGTAACTGGAAATCACTGGCCCTACAGACGGACCACAGCTTTTCAGAGGCTGCTTTCCACATTCAGAAGTGCCGAATTCAAAGCTGGTCTGAAAAATGGCTCTGCACTTCATTCTCCCACAACTGTCTGGTGCGTCTGGACTCCCAGTGGTGGAAGTTTGGCACAGAGATTTCAAGCCTCATTAGGTGGGCCACAGCCAGCTGCACACAACCCAACAACAACAAAAATGGCTGGAAAGGTGATTCTGATTAAATTAAACCTCTCTATTTTCTCATTTGTGCAACTCCTAGTCATGGCCTACATCATATGCAGGAAAAAGGATTTTTTTCTGCCAAAATTCATAATTGGGCATAACATTTGTGAAACATTTTGATGGAACCTACAAGACACACTTGGTGCACAGCAACTTTCATTCTTGTGGAGCAGTTTTGGTGCCCTTGAACATTGCTCAACATGCCTGAATTTATTGTGCTGCACGTCTTGCAGGTCCAGAGGATTGAACCAGATATGTACTCCAAGCCCACTTCTCTAACATTTAGACCACAAATAAAGGTCTAAAGATCTTTCAGCCAGCTCTGGTCTACATGGTAGACTTGAACACTGTGTTCTTCTGGAATTAAATAAATACCTGTTTAAATAAATATCATTTGTTCAATATAAACTGATGTCTGAATCCGAAGCCCATGTTTGTTGTTGCATATTTTTAAACAATTATTTGTCAATAATATTTTCACTGTCATTATGCAATCATCCCTATTTCATAGTGTTCCAAAATACTTTGTTTTGGCACAGTGAAATGACAACAGGAATCAGCTCCATCTGTGTGTCAGGTTCCTGATTGGAGCTTTGACGACTGTATTGAGGATTACTTTGCTGTGAAATGGGAGCGGAACACACTGATAGAGCCTCAGTCAGTGAGGATATGAGAAGTGTAAAAAACCAATACAAACCACAGCAACACCTGCATTGTTTCCCATTAACTGTCTGCACAGCTGCCTGAATGTTCCCTCTGATATAAACATAGCTGCTCATCGTCCAGCTAACAGACAAAACACAGAGTGGTCAGCAATCATGGCTGTATTAATGCAGCAAGACAACAGAGCATTTTGTTTGTTTCCTGAGAAAAGTCTGTAGTATGAGTGTAAAGAATGCTTTGGGAAGAACGCCAATATGCCCAATTTTGTGTTTTGACTTTGTAGCCATATCACAGTGGGAGACCTTTAATAAGTTCTAACACTTTTCTACTGTTACTAGATTACTAACTGCACACAGAGAACACTGGGCAGACCAATGTTAACTGTGGTGCTGAAGATTCTAAAGGGTGTGCTGATGACCAAAGTGTCATAATCAGCTTATGCAGGACTACATAACAGTTTCTAAGCACTGTAGGTGCCCAATGAACTACTTACAGAGTGGGAATTCTTAACCACCTAAACACCTAAATGTTCAGTTATCCATTTCTTTAAGCATTTGCTATGATTTATTTAGTATTTAATTTTTTTTTGACAAAATATGTATCTGGCAGTTGTTCTTTACACTGTGCCAAAATTGACCAAAAAATAAAATCTTAATATCTTCACTTCCTTTCACTTTCATTGAAAGTTTATTCCCTATTTCTGTAAATTTTTGAAGTTTCTGCATGACCGTATTTAGCATACACTCACATATTGGCTGTTAAGAGTGTATGGAGTAGTAGTATAACTACACTATTAGTAGTTGTACTCTAGTCAGATTCATGCCATAGCTTAAAAGTACTTATTAGAGCAACGGCAGGAGAAGCAGGAACAATTACTGGTAATTAGTTGTGTTTCTATTGATAGTGTTTGACAAAACTAAAGTCTGCTCTCCAGAGAATCTTGGAAAAAAGCTTCAGGGTAGTGTTAGGTTAATATCACGTGGCTGACATAGCTGTCAAACTAATGGTATGCTGTTTGGGTAGAATTTCTATAAAATGACCTGTTCAGGATTGCATTATGACCAGTGGCCATTCCTCCAAAACCCTGAAGATCATGGAGGAAGGAAGTGGTGTTAAAAGTCCTCTGGTGTTGCTTTATAAATTGAGTAAACGACTTGCATGAAGGAATATTCCAGTGTTTATGACAACTACTGAGGGGCAGTCATGGCCTTATGATTAGAGAGCCAGCCTTGAGCAAGGCATCTAATGCCCAGTTGCTCCCTGGTTGGCACTCTGCTCATCTGTTGTAGCACCCAGGTTTGGGCCGGGTGCTGAAACTAAAAATCACTATCTTGCTTATTCTTTTCTAAGTGCAGGAAAATGATCATCTGTGCCAAATATGATCCAAAACTGTACAATAAAGAAGGATCAGATAGAAATTAGATTAAAAAGGCACTAGAGCATTTCCTTGCTCCCTTCCTCTCCACTTTAAATGCACTGTCCTCTTGACTCCTATATGATCCTGCATTAATTTACAGTCCTCTATTGTCCGGCCCTGTGAGCAGCACATCTTAAAGCTTTCAGACAGCAGCTCAGTGCAGGCCGTGCCTCTGGGAATGAGTTACTTCCCCTTCCTTTGTCTGAACGAAACAGTGCATTCCTAGCGCGACAGCCATCAATCATAAATTCAGCGCCTCTTCCTTCTGCAGTCCATCGACTGGCTCAGGTGAAAGGCCTCCTGTCTGTGTGTTTGTCTTTCCTACCGAGTCGACGACAAAGCAACTCGCATTCTTAATCAGTTGCGGTGCAGCTGCACGGCCTGCTCTGCTCTGTTTCAGCACTCCTCCAGACTCTTTCTGGAAGTTTCCTTCTTTTGTTTTTCACACCATGCATTTTTTTCCCCCCAGCTCGTGATTTATAGTGGGGAGGGCCAGCTAATTGTGTTAGTCGGGCATATGATGAATGGTGCATCATGGGAAGAGTACCTAAAGCATCACTCCTGCACGAAAGGAGAAATAGAAAAAGAAACACCCCGTAGGTGTGTGGAAATTGAAAGTGAAGGAACGATATGGGACGAAGCAGCGTGACCAATGCAAATAATCACTGGTGGAATGGAGCTGGAACTGCCCTGACTGAGGCATGCAGATAAACGCATCTACCAATTGCTCACGTAATTTCAGGCAGTGTTGGGGTTATATTCTGGGTTTGTAAAGAGTGCATATTATTGCACTATATAATATTGTTTTGGAGTTGTTTTACTTCTCAACCATCTCCTTAACCCTTAAAATTACTGATAAACACTGATCTGCCATATCATTAAAACCACAGACAGGTGAAGTGAATGACATTGATTATCTGGTTACAGTGGCACCCAATACAGCATGGTATCTATTTGGATTTTCAGTCAGTTCTTGAGGTCAATGTGCTGGAAGCAGGAGAAATGGACAAGTGTAAGAATATCAGATGCCTTGACAGGGGCCCAACTGTGATTACTACATCAAGCAGGTCTTGTGAGATGGTCCCTGTATGAAGTAATGAGGAACTACCTACTGGCGACAGGGTCAGTGGTGTTCATGGCTCATTGAGGCTCACGGAGAACCTACCTCACAATTTTCAGGGCTTGCAGCTAACATTAGTTGTGGTGCCAGGTTCCACAGGATGTTGCTCTTGTAGAGTCCTTGCCTCAATAGCTCAGAGCTGTTTTGGTGGCATGAGGGAGAGCTACACGATATTAGGCAGGTAGTTTTAATGTTTTGGCTCATACAATATTAATCAGACACACTTGGACACACTTGACTGAATGTATTAGAGATTACATGATGCTTGTTGTTGATACTGATATTAAAATCTTGAGTATCTGTTAATTGCAGAAGTATTGGAACGCCTGATCTTTCATAGTTTCTTCTGAAATCAAGGGAATTAAAAGAGCTTATCCTGCTTTTGTTGGAGTAATCATCTCCACTGTCCAGGGAAGATAACTACTACTCTGCTTTTGGAGCATTGCTGTGAGGATTTAAACTGAAGAGCTACATACAAGCCCTCATATTAATATGGCATATATATATATATATATATATATATATATATATATATATATATATATATTCTAGAGGAATTTTGCTCATTGGTTATGTCTTAGAATATGCAAAACATTTATAATGTGTTTAAACAGTATTGGTCTGGCAAATTATTATTTAAGGTTTTCCTTTAAGGATTGAAGGTGTGTAGGGCTGTTCAAATGTTTGACTGGTCATGTGTGTGTATGTAAATTTTGGGGATGTTAGTGCAGCGATGTTTTCCATGATTGGAGTCCTATTTTAATTTGTGGCACACAAGGCCAAGAATTCTGATTGAATTTTACTGATCTCTAACATCAGAGACACAAACCATTAATTTCATTTACTTCGCCCTGCCACGGGTGCTGGGGAAGTGCATTCCGATGAGGGTAATTCCGAGAGTCTGGTGAAAGAGTTTAACCAGCGGAACCCTCTGAGAGTAGCACACACAGAAGAGGAGGGTGAGTTTATTTTCACATGGAAGGCTGGCAACGTGCAAGGCAATCTGTAATAACAGTGAGATGTGACTCTGAGCTGTGCCCGGATCGTCCTCGCTCCTCGCAGGAAGAGCATGTGGTTGCCTGGGGTTCTCATAACAAACATAGCAGACACCACTCCGCCTTATGAACTACTATAGAAATCTTCATATTTACTCAGGGAAAACAGTTTTTTTTCTCTGTGCTTGAATAATTTTATACCGTCTCTGTGGAGAAGCGTCCCTGCTGAACAGCGCACTGCTCTATGGTGAAGCTGTGGATGTTTTGCACTGATTGCATTAGTCACGTAATGGTCTCTGTGAGGCCAATTGGGAAATACCTTCCCAGTTTAAGCACAGCTCTACTTCTTTTCAATATATGAGATACAGTATAATCTAAGATATGCTACTGCTTTTGAAAAGAAAAAAGGGCGAGGCCCTGTATCTCAAAGAAAAAGAAAAACTCTTTTTGACTTACAGAAGTGGAATAAGACTTTATAAATAATTTAGGATCATTTCTGTTGGTCCATTCATCATTACACAAAATGAGATTCACGAAGTGTCAGGTTCACTAAATGTCAAAGTGCAAAACAAAAATATAGACACAAAAACTTTGCATGACAACAATTTGTTGTAAAAGGATTCTTGTGAGAAGTTCTCGTGGGGACCTGAATTATATTCATGGTGAAAGGCCTAGACCCAAACTGGCACACACTCGGCATTTCCTCTCTCAGCTTTTCCTCATTGGGAGCGTTCTGTCCCACAGGTCAGGAACTTTATATAACTCTAACAGGGTGACGTAATTCCAGCTCAAAGCACTGATGTCAAAAGAAGTACAATGCTCTGATGACACCTCCTCTTGCTTAGTGATTCTCTCTCTCCCATCTCTCTCTCTCCCTCTCTCTCTCTCTTCTCTCTCTCTCTCTCTCACAGTCTCTCTCTTTCTATTCAGTTCAGTACATTTCACGGTTGCTGTTTTGGCCTAATGTAGCACCAGTGGAAAGCACTCAGTAAATAGAAACCTGTAAGAGATCCTAAGTCAGAGATCTGACTGTTGTAGTGTCTTATTATATACAATATGTATGAAGAAATGATGATAATATGATGAAAGTCCAGTAATAATTTTAAATGGTTATAATTAAATAATGAATAAACTCATGTGTGCTTAAGATTATGTCACTGTGCTTGACTCTTTTTTGTTCACACACACAGACACAGGTCAGCACCTCTGAGTCTCAACATTTTTAGTCATCAGTACTTTGCACAGTCTCTCCGCTCTATGGGCAGCCAAGGCTACTACTTCTCTCTCTCTCTCTCTCTCTCTCTCTCTCTCTCTCTCTCTCTCTCTCTCTGTCTCTCTCTCGCTCTCTCCTTGCCAAATCTCTCTCTCTCTTGCTCCTCCTCTCTCACAGTCTCTCCTCTCTTTTGAAATCTCTCTACTCTCTCACTCTCCTCACAGTCTCTCTCTTTGTAAATCTCTCTCTCTCTCGTTTTCTCTCTCACAGTCTCTCTCTATGTAAATCTCTCTCTCTCTGTAAATCTCTCTCACAGTCTCTCTCTCTCTTTGTAAATCTCTCTCTCTCACACAGTCTCTCTCTTTATGTAAATCTCTCTCTTTGTAAATCTCTCTCTCGCTCTCTGTATAAATCTATCTCTCTCTCACAGTCTCTCTGTAAATCTCTCACAGTCTCACTCTCTCTTTGTAAATCTCTCTCTCTGTCTCTCTCTTTTTGTAAATCTCTCTCTCACACACAGTCTCTCTCTCTCTTTGTAAATCTCTCTATCTCTCCCTCACTGCACCTTTCTCTCTTTTGGGTGAATGTAAGTGCGACTCCTTGAGAAACTATAGCAGAGTGAGTCTTGGGCTGTGTTTGGTAAAAGGGTGAACTGTAGCTGTGGCTGCTAGCTATTCTTGTGCAGAGAAGGTTGATGGTGTGATGTGCACAGTGAGCTGAAGGTTGGAGTAGTATAAACTCCTGGGTGTTTTGCTGTGGAGGAAGGTTCTAGGATGAGTGGGGTTCAGATGTGGGTCTCAGTCAATATGTTATTCATGTCTCAGGTGCCAAGTACTGATTCATGTCCAATCAATTGGTGCCAAATTTCAGTACAAGTGTTTCACAGTTAATTACATGATGAGCCGAAATGAGTGCAGGTCCACACAACTGGCTGCTCTTGCAGCATGCTGCCAGCCGCACTGTGATGAAGCACCCAGGTGGTCAGGATTCACTGCCAAAGATGAAATATAATGATGAAGAACACAGTTTTACGAAACTGTGTGAACTTTCATGCTGTTCATTTAAATAAACACCTACATTTTATATCTTGTTATCAACAGAAACAAATGAACCATTTCCTCCGAGAGTAATAATGTGGTACATCATCTACAAACTAGCATTAGAAGGTCTAAGGAATTACGTGTGCATTGGGTTTTGCTTCCGAAATAAAATATGCTGTCAGTCAGTTTTTACCATGTCTGACTCAAACTCAAACAAAGCTGCTGTAAAATGTGTAAACTAATTCTGCCTGTTTGGGAAGAGAGTAAAAGACTCTGCTCTGGTGTTACACTAATGTGATCCGCAGTGAGAACATCAGCCCAGCACAGTGTGGATCAGAACACAGCTAAACGAACACCACTAACCTTTAAACACGACTGGTCTGTTTTTATATGACAGTGGGATTCATCAGCATGACCAGGCATCTACGTTAATCCTTTCATTATATGTGAGATTGGTTTCAGATATATTTTAAATTGATTTTATTAATATATGTATTATTTCCCATATGGATTAAGTGTTTATAAATAATAAAGAGTTGAAATTGAGAAGTTTGGACTTTTTTAGTAAAGTATTGCAAGAAAGCACTATTAGGTTCTAGGTACCAGGAAATGTACCATTTTGGTTCAGATGTGAACAGTAACCAACACTGGTGGACGTGGTGGTCTCAGTGTCTGTGTCTTCCTCTCACTTCATGTTTATTTTTCTCTAATCTTTGTCTTCATCACTGTCATTCACTGCATCTCTCACTCTTTTTCTCTTTCTCTCTCTCTCTCTCTCTCTCTCTCTCTCTCTCTCTCTCTCTTTCTCTCTCTCTCTCTCTCTCTCTCTCTCTGTCTCTCCTTCTAAATGTAAATCCTCTCTCTCTGATCAGTTCTAGGATGATGTTCTGGTCTGTTGATGTTCAGTTAAGACTATGATGCAGGGCAGCTATTAAACATTGAATGTTTTGAATAATATGGGCAGTAAATTACAGTGGTTTGCAAATTTTGGGGATGCAAATGTAATGCAGGGGAGTCTGACTGTGTGGAGAACCCTCAGTCTGCAGCAAAGTGTGAGACTCTCTCTTTGTGCCTGGAGTGCAAAGACGACTGTGTGTGCCGGGTACATATCAGTGGGCTGGCCAAACTAAGCAGCAGTTGTAATTTGGATGGATTTGATGGATATTCTCTTGGAATTTAAGCTAAATTAGCTGCAAATGTCAAAGTATCAAAGGCGTCTACGCCACAATAGTCCATAAAATTATTATACAGCAAAAGCCACTCTCAGAGCCTTCATTTGTGACATTTGTGTCTCAAACAAGCACTTCAGGTGTTAATTCAGCCTTGTGCATTGCGCGTGTGTGTGTGTGTGTGTGTGTGTGTGTGTGTGTGTGTGTGTGTGTGTGTGTGTGTGTGTGTGTGTGTGTGTGTCTCTCCACACACCCAAATGTAATAAATGATATGATTTGCAGGGTGTGGACTGTGAATTAGGATCATGCACATGTACACACACACACACACACACACACACACACGCACACAGACACACATACACAGATGTGACTTGGCAGCATGCCGGAAAACTTCTCTGACTCAACCTTTAAGGTAGACATATTGGTGTGTGCGTGTGTGTGTGAGAGAGAGAGAGAGAGAGAGCGAGTGTGTGTGTGTGTGTGTGAGTGTGAGAGAAAGTAAGTGTGTGTGTGTGTGTGTGTGGGGGGGGGGGTATCTCAAATAATATCTTGCGTTCATGGTCACACCAAACCACTGTGTTTACACATGTGTACATCTCCACAGGTGAAGCCTCTGAAGGGGCTTTGAGGCCTACCTTTTCTGGTATGGACCTTCAGACCAAAATAGCAAATGTGAAAGGTGACCAAGACCACGGTCCGGCACCAAACAGTTAACTTGGTCTGACCAAAAGAGGTGGTTTTGGTCTGGACCAAACTGGACCATGGTTTGTTTGGTTTGCAGTGTGAACACACCTTATTGGATGGTTCAGACTTTCAGACCAGTTACAGTAAGCTGAGGCAGGCTGTCGTCACCCATTACATTAAAGCTGGTGCTGTAATATTAGCAGGTTAGTTGAACCAAATGAATCTGTTTGTAGATTTTTCTGAAAAAGGCAACCCACTGAATTAACAACATGCAGACGTCACATATATGCGTAGTTGATAAAGAAGAAACATGTTTCTTAGTGTGCTTTAGATCCGTGTTTCTAAACCCTGGTCTTGGTGGCACCCTTTAGAGCTTTCCCTGCTCCCAACACGTCTAGTTTAATTAATTGGCTTAATAAGAAACCCTTTCAGAGATGCAGTCAGAGTGGAAAAGCAGGCAATCTTCTGAAATGTGCAGGAGAGGGTGCCTCCAGGACCAGGATTGAGAAGCACTGCTTTAGAATGGCTAACAAACACATGAAGTTTGCCCTAAAGGGGTTAAGCCACGAGTGTTCAGTCAGGGGAAGCCTCTTCATTTGTCCTGCCATATCTTTGCAAGCTGACATCGTCCCCAAGGCTTCATGATAAATGTTGTAGGTTTCCATGACACTGTTTGTGAACGCACCCCTCCCTCTTACCATTATACTAATAGAGGGGTTGAGGTCAGCTTTAGGCCTGGGGTCAATGTGTTAATAAGCATGATGGGATCTTTATTCTGTAAATCTCAATGGAACAGATTTGGGAAGACTTCACTTTGAGAAATCGTTCATTTTCATGGTTACATTTCTGTTTCATTTCTGTTTTCATGGAAAACTTAAATTTTCTTTCTTGCTTTCTTTGACACAAATTGAAGGGATGGGGGGAGCATTCACTCCTTTAGTCCATATAAGTAAAAGCAATGGTTTGAATTCACTGCTGCTCTAATTTCACAAAAAACAACCCACCTATTCAGCCTGTCCAGCTCTGAGTATTTTAACATTTGTACGTCCTAATATATTAACATTTGTGGTAATACCTTGTCTTGTCTAGTCATATCTCGAACACCTTGCTTTGCGAAGCACAACTAAAACAGCTATGACACATCAAAGCATGGACTCCACAAGACCTCTGAAGGTTTCCTGTGTCCTGATGTTAGCAGCAGATTCTCTAAGTCCAGTAATTTGTGAGCCTTGGGTACATGACCCTATTGGTTGTCCTTGCTTGGAGCACGTTTGGTAGGTACTGACCATTGCATTGGTACGACACTCAAATTATCCATGATCCATTTAATCATTATTGCCCCCTATTTTTGGATGTGTGGACTTTGGTGTTATTCCCAAGATAGCACAACCATAATCCCAATTTTTTAATGTTTCCTTTAAAACCTATCTAGCTAGTCTTCTATATCTTAGGTTCTTGCAAATTAATTAAGAAACACACACACACACACACACACACACACACACACACACACACACACACACACACACACACACTTTGGATTAAAAAGTTTTTAATGGAAGAGTCTTGGCGAGTGGTGTATCTTCATGTGCACACACTGCATGAGGCTGTTGTTTCTTCTGCACTTGCTGTTAAGCGGAGGGGAGTGGTGCCGTGTGGTGCTGGCTTTAAAGTGCTGACGTGTTCATTTGGGGTAATTAGAGCATCCCACTGGTCTGCGCGAAAATTCTAAACTAATGTTTAATTTGTCTCCCGCTCGAAGGCAGGCCTTTGTTATTGCCATGGCAATTAACTTTGCGCTGAGGCTGAGGCATTTCCTGGGATTGTTGTCATTTGCATAGAGCAAATCAGGAGCAGAATCAACCCCAGTGTTCTCTCACTCTCCCGCCCTCTCTCTCTCTCTCTCTCTCTCTCTCTCTCTCGCTCTCTTGCTCTCTCTCATCTCAGCTAGTGGCCTAGCAACAGTGGCAGCCATGTTAGAATAGGCTTGTAGGAGTGTTGAATATAGTCACTGGGGTCACCCCATACTGAACCCCTTTTCCGTTGCCACAGAGTGCGTGTGAGTGTGTGTGTGTGTGTGTATTTATGGTTGGCTGTCCAGGGGAAATAGGGGGCAGGGGCAGCACCTGCTCTGGTCACGTGTATCCTTTTGCCATTCAGTTGGCATGTCAAGAGACTCACCTTGCAACTTCAGCTCTAAAGCGTCTTCTCTGACCTTGACCCTGAAACACCTTTAACGTATTAAACTGCAAGACCCCATTCGGTGGGTAGTGATTATGAGCATTGGGAATTGGGAAGACATTGTTCATTAAACACATCAGCCTCAGATTTTGAGGTGCATTCCGGATTGTAATTGCATTCTACAACTGAATTCTCAGGTGCTGTTTAAGAAACATCTATGTCTGTGTTCATTAGTCTGGTTTCACTCAGCGACTCTTCATTTTCAAAGCTTCCCCACTTCAACTAATTTTTTGAAAGGTTGCCGATTTCTGGAGACTTGCATACTGAATTCATTTTCATACATTTATGTCAAATTAAATTGGTTCTATGTTCCTGAAAACACTGTTTCTGAAGTTCTGAACAGTAAGTTCAGCATTCTGGACAGTGGTGTGATTATGAAGTGTAATGACTGTACAATACGTATGCACTTTAAAGGGTTCATCCACCTCCTCTGTCAGCACGTCTCCCACCCATGAAGCACATTCATAAAAATACACATTATGGGGCTGATAACTAGCGTGTGGAGGCAGGGCAGCAGCCAGCTGAGTAGAAAGCAGCCGGTCAGAGGCCTTTCTGCTCTTTCGGCTGTGATAACCGACCGGAGTGTTGGTCAATGTCCACTGCTATATAACATATGGGAAAAAACATTTCATCATCAGTCGAGGTAGCAGACACAGCAGAATACACACAAACACACACACACATACACACACACTCATATATATATGTGTATATATATTTTAGAACTTTCAGTGTTAATGGGATTAATTATATGTCTGCTTGTCACCTATCATCCGTCAACTAAAGCCATCCAGCAACCAGTCTGAGGGTAAAAAGGCAAGCACAAACTCAGCCACTGTTACTACGGAAAAGGGCTTTTGTAGAACCAAAAATATTGTAACATTGCTTTATACTGTTATATACGTAGATATATATTAATAATATTAAGGATATTGCAGAAAACCTGCAACTGTCCATCATAAAGAAGAACCACTGAAGCGTTCAAAAGCAGAACCATTGCTTTTACTGAAGTCTCTGTGAAGACTGTTTTAGAGTTTTTTTAAAAGGCACTTGGAATAAAGTGCCTTTTTTAGAAGGCACTTGAAGACAGATTTTGAGAATGCTTTTGTGAGTATGAGCCAGCAGATGTCCATGATGGTTTTGTCGCTGTTGAGCAAAAACTTTGAATTTCAGCTTTGTTTTTTTTTGTTTTTTTTTTACTTTTGACATGATTTCAATCTGTCGTGACAAATGGACCAATAGAAATGCTCCAATTTCTTTTTTGAAAGTTTACACCTGTACTCCTATTGCCATTTTGGAGATCCAGATCTATGTAAGAGAGACACTCTGCTCCATTCAGATTGCATAATGTTTATTTACACTCAGATTTCATCGTTCTGCTTGACCATATCTGTTACTTGTGTGAACAGACTAATGATGAAATCTGCCCCGAGAGGATCTGGATCCACACATTTTTTAATTGAATAACAGTTGCGTAACCCACGTTGCACTAAATGCTGCTGATGGGGATAGTGACAGACTGCAAAATGCTAAATTAGTGAGTAAAATTCCTCCTAAATCTAATCAAAATTTCTAAATATTAATATTAAAGGATATACCTGGAGTACCTGTTTTACCTGTATGTCATTTTGTCTATTGAAAATGTTTTATTCAACTGCAAAATTATTTCTCAACAACAGCTAGGATGCTTTTAAACAACACAAAGATTATTTGCAAATAAAAACAAAAAATAAAAAGCCAAACAAGGAATACTTATCCTGTAATATTAGAATTTTAGAACGAAACATATTAGACTACATTTAAGAGAATTTCAGTTGTTAAGATATCATTTGCAGTGCAATGATAGGCAGATTTTGAAAAGCATACTGAAAAACATCCATAACTTGGAGCACAGATGAAAGTGGTTCAAATCTGAGTTGGAAAGATCAGATATGTGTCAGAGACAAGACATCAGAATTGTGCTGCTGTAATGTGAACAGAGCCAAAGCCATCCTTCCCCCTCAGAGAACCGCAGTCCAGTCGGGGATTTTTCGGACACACAGCCAAAAAGTACTTTCAAACTCTCTCTCTCTCTCTCTCTCTCTCTCTCTCTCTCACACACACACACACACACACACACACCCTCTTCCCTCTAAGCTGTGACATAGTAGTGGCACTCCTGATGTATTTTTCAAAGGAAGAGGAAAGGAATCCTATAATGAGTTCCCCATCTTCCTCCCAGCAGTGGAAGACCTGCTTTGTGGAACTAATTGAAAGTGGCATGTGGGGTGTGGGGGAGCTCTTTGGGGGTCTGTGCAGGTGCAGTGTTAGGTGTGTCGCCTGCTGCATTTATACATCTATTGTTGCCCTGAGTGCATTCTTACTGTCAGGTAGGTGTGACTGTGTACCTGAATAAGCACCTGTTTTTTTATTCAAAGATTACATTCTTTCAACAGTTTGGAATGTCACAGCTACAGTGAGTTTCCTCAGGCCTTCTCTTAGTCCAGGCTGGAAGGTGGGTATATCGATACAGGTGGTTGGAAGAGTAAGTGCCAAGCAGGAATGGAAGTACAGGATGTTGAGCTATTGGCAGTTGTCCTAAAGTTCCTCAAATACACTGTAAGGTTATATGTGGAGTTTTTAAACAGTTGGTAGAAGGAGCATGCCTGAAGCTCTTCCCATCCTGAAAATGGGAAGATTGGAAAACTTTATATTCTGTATCTCATGATGAAGTTTGCATTATGGTCTCCTCCTTTCTATTCAGTCACATGTCTTGGGTCTAGCATCACTTACACCATGTGTCCAAATGTTTGTGGACACCCCTTTGAATGAATGCATTCAGCTACTTTAAGATCCATAACATAAACCTATTGGCACAACCTACTGCCAGGCATGAGCTAGAGGAGTATAAACCCCCCAGCACTGAGCTCTGGAGCAGTGGAACTGTGTTCTCTGGAATGATGGTCCTCCATCCAGGACTTTTGTTGATGAGTTGGGGATTGGGGATGAGGTGCAGTGGTCTTGCACCTCCCTTGCTTTTACTAAAGAACCTAGCACACACACGCTATGTGGCTCTCAGCGTGTTCAGTGATACATGTGCCACTGAACAGCTCCCGTGAAGAGCTCCAGCTTTCAGTTCCCACCCAACTGAACATTTTCACACACACACAACACACAATCACACTTGTGGAGGTCGAGTGGCATCCTGATATCAGGACCGGAGGACCGAACCACAGGAGGGACACAGGAGTGGGGGGTTACAAAGCATATATGAGAAAATACAGAAAAAGAGAAGATACTCTGGCTGAGGCAGAGGGACGTCTGGTTTGTGGCCTCGAGTTCTGGTAAGATTGAATAGAGGGGTAATCTGTGAGCGGGGGAGTGGGGAAGGAAGGCATGTGTGGGGGCTTTTGAAAGGGTCTTGTGGATGTTATTTCATCTAAGAGACCATGTGAAGTAATCAATCTGACTGGTTATACCATAGAGAGGGAGCTGCTCTCTACAGTGATTGATAGTTGGGTAAATGATAGCTCCTATGATTAGAGAACCCGAGCTACTGAATTAAAAATGCAGACTTGTAAAATTGTGTGCGTGTGTGTGTGTGTGTATGTGTGTGTGTGTGTGTGTGTGTGTGTGTGTGTGCATGCTACATAATAGTATAAGTTCAGTCTTTAGTATATCAAATAAAGATTGATTGAGATTTACTGGCTTTTCATCTATAGGTCTTGTAGGAGGTACTTGATTAATGCGGTGACTATAGCAGTTATGGAATTCTAGGCTGATGCCAGTGCACTTATTTGTTGGTTGTGTGAACACTGATTGTAACAAATGTGATGTTACCATCACCTATGCATTGGACATGTGCCCTATTCCTTGCTTATGCACGATGATTACAGGTAGCCTCTGGACTAGGGGTGGGCAGTGGGGCTGGAGACAAGCACAGTTTGCTGCTTTCCCTGCTAACTCAGGTGAGCACAGGAGGAAAAGCACAAAAGTAGAGGTTTCTAGCCCTCTAGGACCAGAGTTGCCCATCCCTGCTCTGGATACACTGTCACCCTCACCAAAAAGAGGCAGACTGCAATAGACTGCTACTCTGTCCTGGGGGTATTCCTACCTTGCAGCTAGCTGTTCCAGGTAGACTCTGGAGATTCTGTGACCTTGACCAGGAAGAACATGGATGGATAAATGAATGAAATCGTAATCTGTTGGATTTGAATGGCATTGGGAAGTGTAATGGTTTAATACTGCTTCAGTTACTGTAGTCTTGTTTGCCCCCGTTGAACCTCTTCTCTCTCTCTCATCTCTCAGTCAGGTGCTCATAGTTCCCATCTTTGTAAAATGTGTTTTGAAATGACAGCAAATAAACAAGTATCATTAATATTCTGGCCTTTTCATCTTATTTCAACTCATGAAATCATGGACGAAGGGACAAGGATGTGTCAGTGTTGTAGGGTATGTATACACTCTGCTGCTTAATTAACTCACTACAGGCTGTGTAATTACATCAGGGGGCCAAATACGGCACTCTTTTTCTGTTGTACCGTGCTCATATCAAACAGGTTCGAACTGTGACGCCAATCCAGCCGAGACGTTTGTGTCCTGTTAAGCTTAGTGTCCATGTTTAAGGAGATATTGTCTGCTTTTGGTGGCAAATTTACTCCTATTCCAGTAAACGCTTTTTTTTTCTGCAGAGATAAGGCTCGCCTCATAATATTTGGTCTCTCAAAGTGTTTAGGGGAGTGTTTAGGGATAAAGTATGCCAGCTGTGGGCTACTGCCTGTTTTGATTTATAGCATAGAGAAGGGTCTTCTGTTTTGCTGGCTCTATAGACAAATGCCTACAGAGACTGTGATGTATAGAGTAATATATAGAGCCCTGAGTCTGCGTGTTCCCTACATGACTTGTGTGACTGAGCTGCTCCACCACAGCTGGGGAGAGAGAGAGAGAGAGATGGAGGGAGAGAGAGAGAGAGAGATGGAGGGAAAGAGAGATGAAGG